>JAHTLZ010000379.1:3362660-3384762 GCA_023846285.1 Phrynocephalus versicolor
GTGTGTGTGTGTGTGTGTGTGTGTGTGTGTGTGTGTGTGTGTGTGTGAGAGAGAGAGAGAGAGAGAGAGAGAGAGAGAGAGACCAAATTAATCATCTTTTCTAAATCCTTCTGTTAATTTAAGGGGATTTGGTACATACTGTATTTGAAATATAGGCTCAGAATGGCAGACCTCTTAGTTTTAATGTCAATCTTTCAGAAAGTTTGTAAATTTGCATGCAAGTGGCAACACATCATCCTCTGATCTCTTGCACACTTGTTAATGGTTGTCCTTTATCAAGTGAGTTTTTATGAAACAGTGTAGCAAGTGAAACAACAAGAATGTCATGCCTTTGTGTTTCAGATACAACGAAATGAACTTGAGCCTGAAATAATGTCCTCCACTGAAGAATCAGAATTGTTTTACTACAGAGGAATTTAATAATTTGGAATGTATTAACTTATCAGAACCATTGTTCCTGACACAGTGAGATCCAAATCACGAGACTGCACCTCAAGATTACCAGTTTTCTATCAGATCACTCTTCTGTATATTACTCTAGATTCTAATGCAGTTGTGTAGATAGACTGTGGCAGAATTTTGTTCATCCCCACTCCACAATCTATCATTGAGAAAGGATTGGGTTTTGTCACCCATTCATGTGCAATAACTAAATGTCCATAAAGAAGGGTAATTAAAAGTTTTGCCCCGTGTTGATGCTTGACTGCCAAGTTTTCTTCCAACTTCGGTGGGGGAAAACACAGGACAATCCCATTTTCTGAATGGACTGAAGCTGCTTTGTTGGGTTGAAACTGATCCTTGTTGAATTTCAGAAGCATTGTGTAAATCATACTATGGCAAATACAGCAGGGTGAAAATTTTCATGGTGACTTGTTATGCTTGTTACATGTCTGAGCAGCACCTTTTGCTTGCTTCCCTCCCTACAAACATCATTTCCTCTTTCTTTGCCTGTCTGCTTTCAGCTGCTTAAGATAAACCAAAACCAGAGTATTCTTTTTAATGGGCCAGAGGTTCATCACGTTTGAACCACAAAACCCTCCATGGCTTGGGACCAGCTTATCTGATGGAGCGTATCGTCCCAATATCTTCTTTGACCCAGCCCACTAGACCATCCCAGGTCCTCATGCTTAGAGTTGCTACCCCACGGGAAGCTCATAAGACCTCTACACAGAACCGTGCCTTCTCTGTGGCGGGTCCCATTTTGTGGAACCAGCTTCCCAGCGATATTAGGACCATGGAGCCTCTCTCAGCCTTTAGGAAGCAATTAAAAATTTGGCTCTTCCAGGCTGCTTTTGGCGACTAATGGTGGTTTATCATATTCTCTTTTCCCTTCTTTTTTGCCACCATCGTATATCCCATTTTCTTTTGTTTTTAAATTGATCTTAATGTCTTGATCGATTGGGTTTGTTTTACTTTGTTTTTATAGTTCACTTTTATGGATTTTCTTGCTGTGAACTGTCCAGAGTTCATTCGGAAAGTTGGGCGGTATATAAAAATAAATAAATAAGTAAATAAATAAATAAAAATGTTATTTTAATGCAAAAAGATGTGGACTGACCTCTATGAAGAGTCTAATAGCCAGGCTTAGGAGGCTACCTGCTGGAAGAGAGCCCATCTGGCCCAGCAAACAGCCCAGATAAATGATGTTTATGTGTGTGTGTTTTAATCATGCTGCTTCTCCAAATTTTTTACAAGATGTGGACAGTTTTAGGAATATAATTATTATGCAAACAATATGTAATATATGTTTGTTTAGACATAAAAGCAATAAAATCCATTGTTGTTAAACCCATAATATAGGAGACAGAGCTGTGGCTGTGTGATGTTGAGTTATATGGCAGAACGTAACGTATTCTGTTTTGTTATGTGGGATTGCAATGCTCTGTGACAGGCCTACTATGTAATCCAGTGTTCTCAGTTTCTTGATGAGAGGGGTTATTGCCGAAAATGCGCACTTTTTCTGTCTATAAGATGCTGCCTTTGATTAGACACCCCACACATACTTTTTAGACCCCCAAATAAATAAATTTAATAAATCCTCCTTGAGGTTTCCTCCACCCCCACCACCTCCACTGTTACCTTTAATTTACCCATTCTAAACACTCTTCTCTGCTTTGGTGGGTTTGGTTTTTGCAGGATCAGGTTCTGTCTTTCCTTGAGTTCTCCACCATGGTAAAAAAGGATTTCTTAATGGGCTGCTCAAGCCCAACAGAGCCTGATCCTGCAAAAAAACAGACTCACCAAAGCCAAGAGGAGTGTTTAGAACGGAAAATGAAAGAAAACAGCAGGGGTGGAAGGAACAGAGGAATAGGTTTTCAATGCATTCCTATGGGAAGGCTGTCCCAAGCTCGCTCAATCAAGGACAAAGGAAGGCTGCTCTCCACAGCCCAACCAGACAGCTGACTTTGACAGGTCCAGCCTGTCAAAATCAGCTCTCTGGCAGGGTTGTGGAGAGCAGTCTTTGGCTGCCCTTGATTGAGATTGCCCATTGATATTTGGGCAGCCCGGGCGCCTTGCAAGGGAAGCGATTACCTCTGGGTAAGCGCTTACTTTCACTTGGCCAGCTCAGAGGTAAGCGAAGGTAAGTACTTACCCAGAAGTAAGCACTTACCAGAGCTAAGCGCTTCCCTTGCAAGGCACCCGGGCTGGCCGAAGTTGCATTGATTCCCTAGAAATGATGCAATTTCTGACAGCCCAGGCAGTTTGGGAGGCGTGATGGCCACCTCCTCCTTGGTTGCTTTGATCTCTTTTGTAGAGATCAAAGCAAGGGAGGAGGAGGAGGAGGCTATGGGCAACAAATGCTGTTCTCAGCTCCTCATCACAGCTGACTTTAACAGGTTGGACCTGTCATGCAGAGTGGTGAACAGTGTTCATAAATTGAATTATTTAGTTGTCGAAGCAACTGTAAGTCAAGATACCACTGTATTTGGCAACAAAAGGAAACAACGTAAGTGGTTCATAAAGGCTAAAGAAATAGAACAGACTGGAATTATAATTATTTAGCCAAGTTTTTTTTTCTTCAACAGGCTCTTGGTCTCAGCAGATAAAGATGAATGAAACGAAACCTTGATTAGCAGTTAACTCCCTGAATAAGCTATTTAGTCACAAATACCCAGGCTCCAGGGAAAGGTATAGCCTATGCAAATCTTTGGTACAGAAATATGGGGTCTTGGAATTGAGAAAATTGAAAAAGTTCAAAATAAATTTATAAGGGAAATCTTAGGGGTGCCAATAAGTATACCAGCTAACTTGGCTTGGTAGCTGTATCCAATATATGCCTTTGTAGAAAGTATTTAATTATTGGATCAAGCTATGCCAGATGTGTGATGATAGGTTACCTAAGATATGTTTAACTGAACAAATGTTTAACTCCACAACAAAATCCTGGTTTGTGAATTGTTCTCAAATGCTTTGTAACTAGGTTATGAGTGTTAAGGCTATCAGTTTAAGTAATTCTAACAGCAAAAATGCATTTAAACCAAGTGTGTTTGACATTAAAGCCCAATCGGATTTGGCTGCCTTTGATCCATGAAATGGCTAGTGATGTCTAGAACCATTTTTCAGGCAGAAAAATACCTTTTCTTGCCAATGGGAAAAAAAGTCCATCGTATGGCATTTACCCACCACCATTTTGAGTTAATGGATTCAAGGATGTTACAAGGCCGATATCAAGGCATTCCTATACAAGATAGATTGTGTATTTGTGGGGAGGTCACAGTTGAAGATTTGGCCCATTACTGGATATACTGCATTGCCAATTATATGCTAATACAGTGAACCCTCGTATAACAAACGGTTTGTATAACAAAAATGTGTACAACTACAACAACAACAAAATTCCAGAGATAGGGGAAATTTGCTTAACAAAATCGCCTATGGGGAGAATCCATACAACATAAAAATGGTAGGATTATGGATTACACCATTTTCAATGCATTCCTATGGGAAATTTGTATAAAAGAAAATTTGCTTAACAGAATTTCATTTGAAACAAATTAATTCCTTTATACAAGATACCACTGTATTAGAAAACTTTACTTAATCTTCTTCCCCAGGTGTTGGGGGGGGGATCTCATGTGAGCAAACTCACCTATTTACTAAAAAGGAACAAGCCACATTTAACTTGCTCGCAAAGTCACATTTTTTGCTGTAAAAGCTGCACTCTTGAGGAAGCAAGAAGTTGGAAAAGGATCTGTTACAATATGATATATATTAGATTTTACCCACATGATTTGTTGTGTAACTTTGAAACAGTCTGATGACTTAAAGATGTTGTAAAACAGTTCAAGCACTTCTAGAATCCCCAGTGTGACCAAATATAATGCCCACATAAATATATCTCTTTTGCTTTCTTAATCTAGGTGATGAAAAATAAAGCTAGTCATATCTGAATGAGGACTCTTCTTCTCATCTATGTTGCAGTCAGGACAATAGTGTCAGAAAAATACCCAAAACATGTTCTCCATTTGTTAATCTTCCAAGATTTTTTTCACGTTTCTGTTGGGAATTGATGTTTTTCATGGGAATGTTGCAAAACTGATTTCCTTCACCCTGCCCGGCAACTTAATCAGTGTCACTGAATATACTAGGTAGGAATGAAAGCATTGATCAGAATGGAAGAATGGCTGTGTTGCAATGGTGCATGTTAGGCTTATGAACTACAGTAAATGGACAGCTTCCTCTGAGAAGTACAAAAGTAGTAGTATACAACAGCACTGTGACCGTACAAAGGAATACAGTACTGTACCTTTTAAACTGTACATGTAATACACAGGAGCAAATACTGTACCTCACTTGGAACATATATGTCCATTGGCCATTCTAAAGTTGTAATTTGCCCCTGCTTTTTTCATTTCCAGGGGACAGATGATTATGCAGACCATTCTTGACCCTCTACTGTTGCTTTATCCAGTTGGCCTCACAGTTCCTCTTGACCCAAGGCTGGATATCAAAACCACAACAGAGTAGTTGTAGCTGTGTCTCCTGAAGAAGGAATCAGTTGTATATAGAGCAATCTTGTATGATATACTTGAATGTCATGGATCTTATTGTCTGGCATGGTGATATAGGCTAACTCTGTGAATAACACGTGAAATAAAATGCTCTGACTCCCAATAGTCTGAAATTAAGATGGCATGACTTCCTTACCACTGCCAGCCAATAGTGCTGAGAGAGTTACACATATTCTTTTGCTATTGGAATATAATGAAAGCAAAACATTTGGAGGACAATGGGAATAGTTCAGTTTTGATCTCTTCCATGCCTTCCTCTCAAGTATGGAGGATCCAGGACACACACACACACACCCCTTTAAGATGAAACTGTGCACTTTGATAAAAGGTAGATACAAAGTTATCTGCTGCAGAACTACAGGAGATAAAGGACAGTGGGAAACTTTTTTTCATGGGCTATGCTGTCAGGAATCCCGTGACATCTCTGGTCAGGGTTAGAGTCAAAAGAAGGTGGACTTTCAAATTAGATAAAAAAAACTTACAAGATGCTCTTAGGGTGATCAGCTGTAGCACTTAAAATATGGTTGCCTGACCAAAGTCCTAAAGGCACAAGACATTCCTGTCTCGTTTCATGTCACTTCGGGCTACTAGGTTGTGTCTGAATGAACAGTTTTGATAAGTGTCTATGCAGGCTCCAAGAGGAAGAAACGCACCCTTCATCTGCACTGGCAAAGTAATGCATATGCCAAACTATAAAGAAGAGGTCAGACCAATACTGAGTAAGAAAATGTAGCAAATGAGCTTTTCAATGTACGGTACACATGTTAAGATTAACATATACTTCGGTACAAAAGAAAATGACACACAGACCCCTCAAAAATTGGGGAGCAGCAGTCATGTTCACAACCTTATTAGGACTAATTTATATATATTTTTTACAATAGTTGCTCATTTTTTTCTATACTGCAAAGGAAAACTCAAATTCTTTACTTCATAATACAAGTTAGAAGAAAAATGATTCTCAATTCTGCTAGCTGCCTACTAAACAACCTAACAGTTCTTCTATAAGGATTACTCATTAAAAATGTATGACCTCTGCCCTGTGCTAAGGCAAATATTCATGAAGGGCAAGGATCATAAATGCTTTTTTAAATTACAGCAAAGTGTTGCAGCAGAGGCTGTCCAATTCTGGCAGCAACCTTGCTGTGTAAGGTCTATATTTTTGAGCTAACAGGCAAAACAATACAATATGCACAAACCCATCCATTCAAATCTCAAGGGCTGCTTTAAGGGAAAAGTGCCTTCACTTGGGGTGATTCCAGGGAAGAAAAGACCATGGAGAGTGCATCGACACTGCTCTTCCTCTCCCCAGGTCTAGGCCGGCCTATTGTTGGCAAGCACGTTTGCCATCCAAGAAGGAATAGCGACAGAAAAACAACAGGAAGGGGTGGGAGGAGTTGGACCTCTGCTGACAAAAATAACATTTCCTCTTAGAACTAGTTTTCTCTCCAAGAAATCAGCCATTGGGAAGGTTAATACATGCAGTTCAGCCCCAAAGCATGCCTTCAACTCTGGGAACAGAGTTGAGGACCCTTCCCCCTCCCCAACCCCCAAATATATGAGGCAGACCAGTGGGACTGTGCTCACGGACTCCCAACACATGCAATCGGAAATGTCACTACACAAGTGCACTTGGAGGCAAGTGGCGACTCATGCCTGGAAGCTTGGGACACCGGTTCTCCTTTTGTCCCTTGATCCTAAAAGTATGGCTGCCAGCAGACCCCCAACATTGCAAGAGGATGCGTTTGAGAGATTAACTTGCACACACCTTCATTAGTGCTTGCCCAAGAAAATTGGAAGAAGGATTGTCTCTTGGCTCTAGGTTGACTTGATTACGTAAGGCAACTTATCTTTTCAATTTTAACAGCTTTCTGATTTTCATAGTACTGTTTATTTGAATAGTTTTGCATGTACAAGTGGAATCGTCAAAGTTGCTATGGTTAATTGGAGCTAACTGATAAAGTGCCAGAACATCCTGGGTATGTGAGATAGCACATGCATCAATTAGCCGCAACTCGCTTCCACGTTTCCTACTGTACATGGGTAAATATCCAATAGAATTCTGGGCATTATGAAGTTGATAGTGTCTCTCAAATACGCCACTACACCTAAATTTATTGAAGATACATCCACCTCAGATCAAAATTATCCTTTCATCCTTTGCAGATAAAGAATAGCAGGGGATGGCTATCTGTCCTTTGTCTTTTAAAACCAATCCCATTTGTAAAAAAAAAATTAAGTCAAAAATAACAACAAAAAGTAGAAACGGATCCCTCTATACCCGAGGGACTTCATCTCAATTCTGTATTAGCCTTGCCTTTCCAGTATGTATTTTTTTTAAAAAAAAAGAACTGTACTTCCTTGAATGCTTTACAAAGACGTTGGGAATTTAAAGTATAGTCAACAGAAAGGTTCCTTTTCATACACTATGCTGAAGTTCCTTTAAAACATCAGCACTCAAATAATTTGTTCAGATTTTAAGCATTTGTTCAGCCGCCGCCAAATGATAAAGAAAATTCTCCGTTGCAGGGGGAAATCGCTTCTGCTTCAATGCTTCGAAGTTAAGCGATGGCTTCTCGCCGTCCTGCAGGACTTCTGTGAATGAGGCCAGGCTTGTCAAGATTTCTTTCGTCTTGAGTGAAATGTCCTGCAAATAAGAAGAGTGTTGAAGTGAAAAGAACAGTAGGGAAACCGGAGTAGCAGATGTCATTCCTCACCTTGTGCAGTGATGCGAGAGTGCCAGCCCTGGCTTCTCCATTGTTTCTGCACACAGTCTCCTGTCCATGGGGAGGCTCCATACAAGCAAAGACACTGGAATCCTAAAAGCCCTTGCTAGCTATACGGACAGGCACCATTTCAGCAGGAACCCCTCTCCAGAGACATCGCATACCACGTAAAAAAAGTGATGATGAGAGGGGCGAAGCTAAGTACTTCCATTATCACTTGAATGCTAACAGGCAAGCATTTCCTTATCAAGGCTAACAACGCTTCGCATTACATTGGAGCCTCATATAACAAATGGTTTGTATAACAAAAAATCTGTACAACATAAAAAATTCCGGAGATAGGGGAAATTTGCTTAACAGAATCGCCTATGGGGCGGGTCTGCAACATAAAAATGGTTGCGATTAGGGATTACTCTGTTTTCAATGTGTTCCCATGGGAAATTTGTATAAAGGAAAATTTGCTTAACAGAATTTCATTTGGAACGAATTAATTCCTTTATACAAGGTACCACTTGTATTCTTTGAGACATAATATATTGTGAATACATGTTTATGGGTACCTTCACCACCCAAAAAATTAGTTCTCAAAATGGTAACAGATCTGCATTTCACCCTTCAGCAATGCCAGGGGGAAGGCTGGGCCCTCATGGAGTTAAAATGTTGTGTATTCATTATTTATTTATTTATATTTCTCACCCTGCCTTTCTTCTTGGAAAAGGACACAAAGTGGCTTACAGTATGGAGGGACAATATACAGTCCAGTACAATTAAGACGTGTTCAAGTTTAAGAACAGGGAATCGAGGGGTATCTTACAGCATTAGAAGGCAACATTAATGCTAAAAGAGAATGCGAGCAGTTAAGAAAACAGTATACATTCCGTGTAATCATGTACAGTAGAGCATCTAAAAGTTATGCGGGATGGGAACTAAAAATTGATAACATCCTGCCAAAGTAATCCCACAAGGAGAGATACAGACACAAAGTTATAAGTGGTTATAAACACAAATCTGCGTGACCATGTATGATAGTTCATCATTCAGGGAAAGCTTGCCTGAACAGAAAGGTCTTTGCCTCCCTGACAACCTGTAGAGTTGGTGCCAATCAGAATTGACAAGAATCAGATTGATAGACCAAAAGGTCTGAATCTGTATTAAGGTAACTTCCTGTGTTCCTGGCATCTGGAGGACTGCAGGTCTCCAGTTTGGTCCTAGATGATCGTTAGAATCAGTGTTTTCTTAAGCGAGATGAGATCACAGTACTTTAAGCAAAGATGAGAAACTTCACCTTAACAACTTGACCGTTAGGCTTGTCTGGATCTTCTGCAGACTGAACGATAAATTGACCAATGTCTTTGTGCAGTTTTCCCATTGTCATTGCCTCTGAGGGTGGGGTTGAGGACAGGAGGAAAGAGAAAAAAACCCAGAGCTATCATTAATACCAATTTTCCAAGTCCAGGGAAAATAAAGAGTTATGTGGCTGCAGAGTTTCATCATGCTGCTTGTGTCCCGATACAGTTCGGCATACAGAACCCTTCTCATTACAGTTATCTTGCACTTAACACCATCTTGGTTTATGATGGTTCTTATGTTTCTTGCTTTGGTCATCCTAACACAACTTTTGAAATTTTCACTTTTGTTGGGAAATAGCTTGGGCAACAAAAACAATTGATTTTACACTTAAGCTCCTGCAGTGGGATCAAAGTGTTGCAGGTAGAGGAATAGGAGAGACTTCGTCTTGGGGCCAAGGTAGTGCAAGAATGGGATAACTCAGTGGTTTAGGGATCTGTTTCCGGAGCCGGAGGTTGGCAGTTCAGTTCCCCACTGAGCCTCCTTAGCTGGGGATGGAGTCAATGAGTGCCCCTTCCAGGCCTGTAGGTCTATCATTACTATCAATTACATTCTGCAACTTTCCTCCTTTGAGATTAGATAGCTGCACTAAACTGGTCTTCAACTTACTTCTGCTAAGTATGAATGGAACGTAGAAAATAAGATACAGTAGGACCTTGGTATCCGCTGGGGATTGGTTCCAGGACTTCCCGTGGATAATGAAAACCGTGGATAACCAAAAATCCTCAAAACTTCTTTTGTTGACAGTAGCTTGCTTTACGGCTGCTGTTTTGTGACAGTAGCTTGCTTTACAGCTGCTGTTTTATGACAGTAGCTTGCTTTGCGAATGCTGAATTCTTTATTTAATTTCCCCCCCTGCCAACCGTGGATAACTGAATCAGTGGATACGGGGGTCCTACTGTACAGGATATCAGCCACAAACCTTTTGCTTGCTGTGAAACAGTGATCTCACTTTCAGCCAGATTCACATAAACATCATACAGATCTGGCCTGTTGCTCACTTCTGAATCAGTAAATCCGGCAATATAACCTGATCAGGAGAAAACAAATGATCGTGATCACCGAGCAAGAGCATTCTAATGGGAAGTGCTTTAATAAAAACCTACATTGCTATACTTTTGAAAACAGGAAATGCATAGATAAAAGCCCAGCCGAAACATACATCTGAACCATAGGCTCTACTGGGTTCAGATGGCTGAGAGCCTTCTTCCAATTTGGTGCACAGGCCAGAACCACACCTGTCTCCAAAAGGCACCCCTAAAGTTGCTTTGCTGGTTTCTCTGAGCCCGTTTGTTTGTTTGTTTTTGTTTTTCCTTCTTTAAATGTTGTTATACCTTATTTAGCAGTTTACAAGAGTTTACACCTTTTATCTGTCTTTAGAACAGTTGTTCTGTGGCTTTATACGAACATATCTTCACTTTAGATTAAGTATTTCTCGGCTTCCATCCCAGTCATTACATAGATGAAACCAGGAAGTAATTACTCTCAACAAAGATTTCCTTAGTTAAGGCAATTAAGATACAGAAATATAATTCAACATAAAATAGATATATTTTTATCTTATTTTTTATTATTTTATATAGATATAATATCTATATCCATGTAAAATGTACAGTATAAGTACTAGAGGACGGTGAAATAAAGATAAAATAACAATCAAAAAGCCCCAAAAGCAACTGAGAAGCTATGACAGTAATTTTTATCAGTGGATTGTGCCACGTATTTGTGGAAGAGGAAGAGAGGGAATTGAAGGAACATTTGAAGATGCAAAATATGGCTCAAGGGACTACATCAGGCCAGCCTTTGTTCTACAGGAAAATCCTAGGAGAATTATGGCCATACGTATTATGATATATGTGTGTGTGTGTTGTGTCATTACAGTCGTGATCGACTCTTCGTGACTCCATGTTCATGGAGTTTTCTTGGCAGGAATACTGGAGTGGTTTGCCAGTTCCTACTCCAGGCGCCTACAGCACCTGGTATTCCCTGGTGGTCTCCCATCCAACTACTAACCAGCGCAGACCCTGCTTAGCTTCCGAAATCAGGCGAGATCGGATCTGCTTAGGACATATAGGCAGCTCATTATATATAGCATTCTTTAAATTATTTTGTAAGGTTTCCCCTCCCCTCAGTTCTTATAGGAAGGAGATATAGTTGAACACAAAGGAGCTCTTCACTATACGCGAAATAAGGAGACATTCCTCCAACATTCTCATCTCCAGAGGCTGGTTTGGTACAAATAAGTAAATCATAGGTTAGTGACTAAGTCGTAGATCTGTTTGGCAACATGTAGTTAAGGGACAAAAAGTGATTGCCATCTTAGTGACTGCGGATTAAAACCTATGCACCAAATGCATTAGAAAAGTAGAATGTTGGCAAAAGATAGACATATCATAAATTATTTATGAAAAATATTTTTATCTTGTCCTTCATCTTACAATACCAGGGCAGTACACATAATTTTATTTCAAAACTGTAACACAGTATGCCTGAACACCTGCACACACACACACACACACACACACACACACACACACACACACAGAAAGAAATGTAAATCAACAGCAAGCTTAAGACACAGTAGCTTAAAATAACTGAGAAATTATAAGATATCATGTTGCTACCAGTTGAATGTCCATGACCATTCGATACTATGAAGTCTTAACATAGCAAGACAAAAGTATAGTCACTATGTTCAGTAGTGGTGAAATGCACTATTTATTACCATACCTGGACACATTTTTAATGCTTCCAATTCACTATCATCCAGATGTACATACGAATGTAGGATTGACCAGTCGTGCCGATGCCATACTAAAGCTGGCAGAGCCCTTGAAAAGAAAGGGACATTGTGTTTTAGCAATACATCTTCTTTCAAGAATATTGGTGTGTTTCCCCCTCAAATATTAGTAAACTAACAGAATGGAGTTTAAGAATTAGTTGCCACAGAAGAAGAAGTTTTATTCCTAGTTAAGGACAACCAGTGAATTGGTGATTAAGAACTGTGCTAAACTTTTCCCAATACACTGGTACCCTGACTTAAGAGCAGCTCGACTTAAGAGCAATTTGACTTAAGAGCGGAAAATTGTTGGCATTTTAACTTCCACCTTACAAATGTTAGATATGGTCTGTTCGACTTATAATTTTTTTTCAATTTTTTTATAGGTACCCTGACTTAACAGTAGTTCGACTTAGGAGCATGCATTTGGAACGGATTAAATTTGTAAACTGCGGTACCACTGTACTCTATACAGGGGTCTTGCAATATAGTAATGATGACTTGATGGTTTGTACACAGTCCAAAGAGTATTTGTGCTAATAGTGCACTATAGAAGTGGAAACAACAACTCCTCCTCAGTGGTTCCTGTAATCATCAAGGCAATGGGAACAATACTGTGAACAATATCAAGAAATTTCACACAGTATCATAATCAGTTGCTGATTTCAGAAAAAACATCACGACAGCTACAAATAGGGCAAGATTAGGAACAACATACATACTCTGCCAATATTTAACAGATACATAGATTTTTTGGTTAAAACTATGTTATATAATACCAATCAGTGTTTTTATAATTTTAATTGACTGTGGCTAGTATTTTTTTGATGACTACCATGATGACAACCTATACATCAGTGTCCAAGCATCAAGGATCCAACCACCATAAAATTTTTAGGTGATTAATAGTTTGAATCATAAATCAAGGATGGACTGTACATGGCTGAATGAGACCAGAAAAAAAAACCCTGAGCATGCTAGGTGAGTTTTTATTTCTAGAGATGTGCTGTACCTTGTAAACTCTTGGATAGCTTCAATTCTAGGATGGTATACCACAATTCTTTTCTTTAACATGAGAGCAGTATATAGGATGACTGTTTCCATATTAAATTGAGATATTATATCTAGAACAAAAAGCAGGAGGGGAAACAGGATTTGGTACAGCAGCTGAGGCAACTGAAGAACACAGAGGAGAAATAGTTGCAATAATTCAGTTGAATAGCACGTTATGAGCAAGTTCTTTTATTAAAGGGGTGGGAAATTTATTCAGCACTTAAGAACACTGGAATCTTTTTTGCAGTTCAGAAGACTAGAGTTGATATTGTATTTGTAGGCATGAAATATCCTTTATATCTTCTTCTTAGATTTGTACTTTTAAAATCAAGAATAATTGGGCATTTCATCTGTGTCTTCATAAGACACACACACCAATTTTTTAAAAAATATGTTCCATTTCACATAATGCAAAAAAGAAAGAGGCTGCAGCTGTCTCCCTTCCATCTTCGGTGCCAGGATGGTCAACTGCAATCCTGCTAAGATGTTGATCACACGAGAGGAAACGTGTCAACAGGACTGCAAGGGAGATGCAACAGGAAACTAACCCTCCAGATTTGTGAGCAGGAGATGTTCAGAAGCCAGGCCCTCTGCCCACAAACAGCTTATCAAGGGCTGACCCGTGGCAGCAGCTGAGTGGACTCAGATTTTCCATTTGGCAAAACACCCTTGAGCTGCCGGAGCAGCTTGGGCCAGGCATTCTCTTTCATACTGATCTACCTCATGGGGCTGTGGTGAGGATTGAAATGGGGAAGAAGATTGCTGTGGACACTGGACGGAAGCTTACCATGAAAAAAAATGTGATCCAAAAAGAATAAATCAATAAATACTGGGGCACAACTGGCACTTACTTCTAAGCCGGGGTGGGGTGAGGTGAGGGAAGTTGAACTAAAGCAGGCCTGCCCAAAGTCCAGGCCGGAGGCCAAACCCGTCCCGTCAGGCCATTCTGAGTGGCCCTCCCTTGGTTCCCACCTTCCTTCCTTCCTTCCTTCTTCCCTCCCTTGGTCCCCACCTCTCTCCCTCCCTCCCTTCCTTGTTCCCCACTTTTCTTCCTTCCTCTCTTGGTTTCCACCTTCTTCCCTCCCTCCCTTGGTCCCCACCTTCCTTCCTATGGGTGGGGTTGCAAGGGGTCAGTGGGTGGGGCTTGCAGTGGGGTGGCAGGGTCGGGGAGCAACCGGCCCCTGTCACACTCTCAGCCACCAAATCTGGCCCTCCTTAGAAAAAGTTTGGGCACCCCTGAACTAAAGCAAGTAGCTTTGAAAAACATTTATCCCCACCTTTGATTGAGCCTGCAAGATAAGCTTTTCTGACATCAAAGTCTTTGCTCAGGAAGGAGCCATTCTCTTCACTCTGGCAGATCCCCTTTGTAAGGACAGATATGTAACTCTCCATCATTTTTGCTGGACTCCCATACTTTAGGTATATTCTGAAAAAGATGACATGTCTCCATCTTTTGACTTTTTTTTAAAAAAAGCAAAAACTAAGGAAGAAACAGTTTTCTCTACGACAACTACTTGAAGAAACATTCACGGTTCATTTAAAACTAAAACATGTTCACACACAAACTCACTTGTCTTTCTACAACCGGTTAAAATATCATTAAATATTTGACATCCCACCTTTCTGTCAAGAGACCCTCAAGGCAGCTAACAACACAAGATTTGAACATATAGTAAGTTTTTAACAAAAAACGTTTTAGAACAGTCAAACAAGATGCCAGGTGCAGAAAATGAAATTAATGCAAGGAATGAGTTATCCTGTGAGCCTTCGAAGGCAGTAACACTCCATTCCAGGTATCATAGTTTAGAAACCATGTTGTGAATCTCAACAAGGCGAATTTCCTAGAACACACCCTCAATTATGAGTAGCTCTCACCATTTTTTCTATACCCACATCATCCCTTAACCCTAGCTTTGTTCACTGCAGGAGTAAAATTTAGGGTGAGTCTTTCCTGCCTGCTATTACTAAGCAACTGAGAGTGAAAAATCCTTACAGAAATCTATTAAAATGAGCCACACATTTGATGTTAGATCCCAATCTATTTTCTGCCTGGCCCAGGTACCTAAATCTAGATCATTTAATTTAGTGGAGATGATCTGGACCATAAGTAAAGTATTCCTGTTTGAATAAGAGGTTCCATGCTCAGAAAGCTTCTTCCACACAAGAAAGGAGAGTTATTTAACAAGAAACTTTGAGTGGCTTTCCTTATTGGGGAGGGAGTGCTGGTCTGGTCTGCAGGAGGTCCAGGATGACTAAATTTCCTAACCTTCATTAGGTATTTAAAAGGCTAAGATCAGCACTCTTAATGACGCTTGAAAACAAGCCAGTCATCAGCTCAGATGAAACAGGAATAACAAGATCGTAAAACTTCACTCTACACTCAGCCTTGCTCTGGAACAACTGAAATTCCCAAACACTCTTCAAATGCTTTTTCATGCAGGGAGCATTAACATAATCCAAAACGTGCCATATATCCACAATGACATGAACAACAATGTGGAAATCTGCTTTCTCCAGTAAGGATTGCAAGTGGATTAACCAATGAAATGTTCTCAAAAGTATTATTGGTACCATTGGTACTACAGAAATAAACACTGGTTGATCAGTTTTATTTGATGAACTTGAATAGTCTGATTCTAAATTGATATGCTAAGAACAGAGCAATCTGTTCTCATGAACACAGGTTCTTTTATTTTAGCTGGTATCTCCATGTTTACAGACACATTCCTGCACAACCTCCTAAATAAGATCAGGTAGAACATCTTTATCAGCCATATGCACTTTTGGTAAGTATGTGTGTTTTAAACAGCAACAAGCAATCGTTCTTTGAGAAGACAATGGGCCCATGAATTAGCAGCATATTTCTGACTTACTAAAGGGTTTTAACAGATCCATTACTCTTGTCCACTGTACTATAAAACATCTCAGCAATGCATACCTACAAAGAATCCTTGTGAAAGCTGCATATTTCTCTGGATTAAAGTCTTTGGTAGTCAGGACGATGGAAAAATGGGTCACCTATCCAATACACAAGAAGAAAAGATAGCTTTATATGGTCATTTCCAACTTTATTACCATAAACATTATACCAACACTAGGAGAAAAATGCATCAAATCTTTTTGAAATACAGTGTCTGAAATCCTGTTGCTTATCAACTAAATGCAACTAGATTAGGGTCAGTGAATCAATGAAAAATACTGAGGAATTGACTCATTAAATTCCCACAGATTCAATACTGTAATTTTGACTTACTACAGTAAGCAGCAGGATTTTTCAATCAGTAAATGAGCCCATACTAGTAGATCTTATTTTGTTCCATCTTTATATAATAAAGATGTTGCACTGTATATATCAGGTTGGTACAGTGATGCTTTGCAATAGACTTACTGAAATCAAAAGGATTGGGAAAAATAACATGCTCCCTTATCCTCACCCCAAGCCCTTTAATTGTGGTGTAGATTATGAAGGAAATGTGTACTTCAGTGGAACGACCCTTTACTTTTGCATTTTTAATAGACCTGTTGTTATCATATCCATACCCATTTACAGAATACACCTGGCATTACATACACAGTACCTATAAAATACTGTATATACTTATAAAGAATTATGCCATGTCAAATTTCTTTGGTTTGACAAACATTCATAAATTCAATTCCACTCATGTTACTAAGATCATAAAAATTTCTGAACAATGTGCCAGTTAAGAGCCTTTGGTTTCAACCTCTTCTAAAGATTCAAGCCTACCTTTTTCAAAGCTGACGGATCTGGAACTTCCATGGTTGTAATGTAAAACCATGTCAGTCTGTACTGACCAAATATGAACGTATGCAGCTGTTTGCTTTCATCGGTAAGGCAGCATTTTCGCAATAAGAGGTCCCTTAGTTCAGTTGTTGTTGAAGGGTAACACCAAACCCACAGAGCATCTCCATTCGTATCTTTTTCTATGGTGGAAAGATGGTCACTGTGAGAATACCAACAGCAGCAAGGAAGTAAATTGATTGGTTAATCAGATTCCTTTGTGGTAATCACACAACACTTGCATTTAACACACACATCAAGTTACTGGTGATTCCCTAAATCTCTGATTTAAATATTATACATTTACTGTACTAGTTAATATATATTGCACCTTTCATCCAACAGAGCCAAAGGGATACTTCCTTCCTTTTTACCCTCACAAGAAACCTGGGCTGGGCTGTCACTGGCCTAAGATGCCTAAGTGAGCTTCAGGGTTAACGTCCATATCCTGGTCTCAGTCCACTGCACATCATAGTTTCCATTTTAAGTTTGAGGTACAACCTACATCAGTGATGGCGAACCTTTTAGAGACCGAGTGCCCAAACTGCTATTCAAAACCCACTAGTTTTTTCACAAAGTGCCAATACAGCAATTTAATCTGGATACAGGTGGCTGTGAAGGGGCGATGTTGGGTGCCCACACAAAGGGCTCCGAGTACCATATTTGGCACCTGTGCCACAGGTTCGCCAACACTGACCTACATGTATCATTTACATCAACACAGTAGTTGTGCTGACAAAAGTAAAGGGGAAATACAAATACTAAAAAAATCAAAGGGCGAATATTGTGGCACCTTAAAGATGAATAGATTTGTCTCACTGTGAGTTTTGTCAGAAGAAAACTGAAACACATTTTTCCTCCTTGAGGAATAGATTTGCCCTTTTTATTTCCTACCCTCTCTTTTCCATTTCTTTACCCCTTTGATTTGTCAACATGCTGACAACGATTAACATGGCTACTTCTTTGAAAATTACTGAAACCTCTGATGTTCATGCCACAGATTCTCTAATTGCCCTATTATATACAATTAAATGTCACCACGCTCATCCACAATGAGCCTGTTTTTAAAAATGGCAATGTGATCCATTCATAGAAGCAATGTTTGGGGCTAGGCAGTAATTAACTAACAATAATTAAGCAAGGTATTGCCTAATCTAGAAATTTGTTTCTATGAATGAATGTCTGTTTTTTTAATGTTCTGTTGAACAACCATGATGAGCCTCCTGAGACAGATTCTAATCATATGGGAACTTAGACCCTACTTCATCCCTCCATGTTCCTTATCTTACTTTTCTACTGAACACATGACAGGGATTGTTTATTGCCTGTATTTTAAGTTACATGTGTACCTTTATTGGCTAAAAAATATGTACAAATGTATTAAATAAATCTAATAGAGAAACACTATGCTAATGAGAAAGATGCATAATACTTAAAACACAGTAATGAGTAATGACTGTTACAGGGTTATAGAAAAGATTATTTAGACATTTCAAAGAAACAGAGTTGGAAAAGACCTCAAGGGCTATCCAGCCCAAGCCCCTGCCATGCCAGAACCCCCATCACAGTACCCCCAACAGATGGCCATCCAGCCTCTGCTTAAAAAAACCTCCAAAGAAGGAGACTCCACCACCGTCCTTTGTGGCAGCATATTCAATTGATGTATATGATTTTAAAAGCCTTTTTAAGTGAGTAGTAGAAACTCAGGTTAGCACTCTGTAAGTAGGGCTGGCAGCAGAACTGATGGAGAGTGCAAGTGGTTTAGGACTCTTACTGAGAGCCAGAAGCTGGGAGTTGGATTCCTCGTTTTCCCCCTTGATAGGAGGTTGACTTGATGACCCCATATGAGTCCTAAAATTATAATTACGTGATGGGGGGGAGGTCTTCTGGCTGCCTTGATAGGTATTCTTCTGCAGCATAAAGGAGCACGTATGAACCCGGCAACCTTTGAGTCAATGTTAATTCAACCCCAACAGCTGTCTCTCCACCACCTCCCCATCCACAAGCACAGGCTGAAGTGAAAGGGTGAACCCATCCACCCGTGGTTTGCTCGCCTCCACAGCCTTGGTTATTCCAAGCAAAGCAAAGGGCTGGCCATTATCCAACCCTTTCCCCGTTGCTCTACCACCCACGAGCTGACGACTATTCTCTCAGGAGGGAGGGGACATTTTCTGGTGTTTGGAGGTGGGGGGGGGGAGAAGAGAAGCGGAGTTGACGAAACTGCTCCTTGCCTGCCTGCCTGCCTGCCTGCCTGCCTCGGGGAGCACTGGACACACCGAGGTGCGCTTACCGATCAGCCCCACGCCCAGGAGCAGCTGAGCCTCCTCCGTCTCTGCCATCTTCGTCGGCTCCCTGCGCCCGGTCCCCGCCTATTTCCTGAGCGCACATCCAGGCCCACTTCGGGAGAGAGAAAAAGAGCGCAACGCACGCCTACTGGCTTCCGGTTTGATCGGACTCGCTCCATTTTGCAGAGTGGCGCAAGAGCAGGGGGTGCCCGTGTGCACGCGGGTGGTGGTGGCTTGCCGTATTCAGCTGAGTTTCAAAGGGTCAAGCTGCTTTTAAGTTTTATTTGCAATATAAACCAACAGAGGTGATAGCTAAACTAGATGTGTGTTGTTGCTGGGACTTGAAGGATTTTATTTTCACAGAACTGGAAATCCTGTAGTCCACCGGTGTCAGCTGTTGGGACTCCGGATGCTCGATTTTACCTCTCAAATTCCTGAAAGCTCTGAAAACTGAAGTGCAGCAATGCCTAGGTATCGAGATTGGAGAACCCCTGATCCAGGATTGGGGCAGGGGTTGCAATGCCGGATGCATTTACAGGTTTCCAATCGTGTTGAATGTCCACTAGCGAAGAAGCCCACTACCATTCGAGAGCATTGAACACCTCTTATCCTTTGGGAAATTTCTCCTAATGTTTAGAAAAGGGTAGGTTCCCGGTATTTGTTCTAGTAGTGCCTCCTGGAACATGTGTTTCACAGCCTTTAGGTTAGGATTTTGGAAGAATGTTCGCACGCCCCCACCTTCTTCAAGCTAAACACAGCTTGCTTTTTCAACAAGTCCTCGTTAGACTTGGTTTCGACGGCCACAGGGGTTTCACTGGCGTTTTGACTAAATTTGCCATGTTGTTTACCAAATGACAATATATGAATTCGATTGTAAGTACGATAACCAAAAATAAACCAGATCACTAAAAAGGAACTTCAATAGAATTTTGTCTCCTCCCCTCCCCATTAAAAAGGAACTCCGGGTAATTTTGTATGCAATGAATCATCCGAAACATGGAAAACAAATCATTTTTCTGGGGAACAACTCACACAGTCCCTTATTATTCCTGCCTGGAGTTTTCTGGGGGCTGGAAATGCAAACAATCCAGAGGACCAAGCCTCCAAAACCATTTCAGTCTGATTTGGGTACTGAAATCACACTAATCACCTTATTTGATTATCTGCTTTGGGGGGGGGGGAAGATGAGGAATGTGACTTTCTTAATTCTTCTAAATCTCACAATACATTTTGGTACCATTCATTAAATTTGTTCTGGTTACATTTCTAGAGTAACGTGAGAAAGACAACAAGCCACAAATATCCTCCTCGACCCACAACCCCCCTCGGCCTCCTACGGAAAAAGGAGTCTCCGCGCAGGCGCAATTCAAGCGGGAGCGCGGGCGGGCGGGCGCGCGCACAGGAGGACGCCCCCTGTCGGACGCCTGCACTTCCGGACACGTCCGTGCGCGCCGGTCACGTGGCGCGCCTCCCTTTCCGGCTTCGCTTGGTGCCTGGCTGGGCGCTCGCTCCTTGGGCCTCGTTGCCGCGTGAGGGGGAAGGAACCCGCCGCCATCATGCCGGTCTATTTCCAGCGGCCCGAGAACGCCCTGAAGCGGGCGAATGGTGAGTGCCGCGGGCCTTTCGCCTCGTTGGAAAGAAAGAGGCTGCCTTTAATCCCGTGCCCTCCGTGCCTTCTCCTGGGGGCCGGTTCTCCCCGCTCTGCTCCGTAATGGAGGCTGAGGCCTAGGCTCCCGCCGAGCCACTCCCTTCGCCCCCTCGATCGCAGCCAGGCAGCCACGCGAGGAGACCGCCTGAAAGGAGGGGGGGAATCCTCCCCAGTTTTAAATATACATATTTAGATAAAATAGGGGGAGAGGGGGGTTGGGGGTGGGTTTTTCCTTCTTACCAAGCCTTGGCCTCTTTCGTCCCTCGTGCCCGGCCACAGCGTGCCTGCCCTGTTCGTGAGGCAAATAAAACATTTGCTTGCTCGTTACGCCGTGTTCGCCTGTGCCGTGTTGGGCTGGTTGTAAGTGTGCGCAAAGGTTCAAACGTGTCATGCCCCCCCCCCCCACAACTCGTATTGGAGCCCCTTCTTACTCTCTCAGGCCCTGTCTAAGCATTTTTACATAAAAGAAATGAAATCCCTTCCCGCGCTGCTGTGGAAAATACAGTTTCGAGCAGTTATCTTCAAAGAACAAAAATAAACTTCAGCATGATGTGTGCTGGGTTATATAGTGTGCTCCTCGTTTACTTCATTTTCTCAGCAGTGGTGATGAGAAGCCATTGTGAACTTAAGAAGTAGATGACGCAAAGGAAGGATTCTTTTTCTCCACCCTTTTCTTATCCCATTTTAAAATCTCGAAATGAGACCTTCTTTTAAGATTCAAAACCTGGGGCAGATGGATGTACTCTGAGTATCTGGTCTGCCAAAGGTCACAGTATACGTGATGATAAATATTTAGCTCATTAAAATGTACTGTATTTTTGGTTTTGAGAGGAAGAATTATAATATGTACCTGTTTTCCAATAAAGTTTTAAAGCTTTTAATGCTGTGTCTAAAAATGACTAAAGGTGGTGAAAATAAGAGTAATATGCCCTTCTTCGAGTTGTGAAATTTAATGGCTGAAATCTTGTTGCTTAGTGTACTAAGTTGCACTTAAGTTGGTTTGTTGAATCAAGAGGGGAATTGGTGAGTCAGCACCTCCCTAAAGTCCATCAATTGAAATGGATCTTCTTTAGTTGTGACATAATACAATAAGCAACATAATTTCAGCCAGTGTATTCTTAAATTGTAAAACAGATGAAGGAGACAGTATTTGATAATCGAAAGTTAATGGTGCAGCCTTTAGAAAGTGCATTGCTACCTTCCATGATGTTTTTTCTTTCCCCTATCCTGTGACTTTGATGGGAGAACTGATAATTCCAGTAGTGCAGCTCCTTATACTTATGTGTACTGGGGTAAACACACCCACTTTTCAAAGTCAGTTTAATGAATAAAATTGCTGGTTAAAACCAGTTCTAAGTGGTAGAACTGCCTAAGATGGGCTTGTTAAAGGATTTGAACATACCATTATTTGATAAAAGAATAAAGTATTTCATTACAGAATGAATTGCAT
>JAHTLZ010000379.1:3384772-3426362 GCA_023846285.1 Phrynocephalus versicolor
ATTATTTGATAAAAGAATAAAGTATTTCATTACAGAATGAATTGCATGTTTATTAAGAATAAAACTCAGATGCAGTTAGGTTCTGAAACATCAGCTAAAAATACTGCTTAAAGATTTATACACAATTTTTTGTGCTGTTGTATGACTTACTTAAAAACTATTGTTTTGTCATTTCCTGCATTTGAGGCAGTCTTCCTTTGGGCTATTCAGATGTCATACCAACATATAATTTGATGTTAAAAGGCTGGATTCAAGATTCTGACCCTGTTTCTGTCACCTTTTTCTTTTGCTTTTCACCTGTCTACATATAACTCCTATAAAATTGGCTTATAATTTTAGCAACAAAATATTTCATTTTTAATTTTCTTGGTTATTGAGCTTTATAATTTGGCAGATTTGAGGAATTTACAGAAAGCTTTATGTAAGTATTTGTACTTATAAATTGCAGTATTTTGGACACAAAATGCACAATAAGAAATACCATCTACTGCAAGTTATCCTTCAAGGAAAAATAGATGGGAAGTGTGGCCCAGGCTGTAGAAGAACATTCTGACTTAAAAACTTAAGCCAGTGGTCCACAGTGAGCACAGTTGCACTGTTTAAAATAGCTTTAGAGAAAAACCAGTTCAGGCTACTGATCGCCAACATTCTATGAGGACATGACACTTGAAGAAGTATTTGTAATTTACATAAACTAACTTCTTTATTAGAACTAGACTATTTTCATTTAATTTTTATAATCCAAAGTAAGACTGCATTGATCAAGGTTAGATTTGATTTAAATCATTTTGATTTTAAAAATCAAATAAGATATATATAACCATGCCTAGGACTGGATCTTCAGAAACAAATATCTATCAGTATAGTATGTGTATGTATGTGTGTGTTTATGTATGTATGTATGTGTGTGTGTGAATATATATGTGTGTGGTATACACACATACATACAATAGATATACACACATATTGCATACAAATGCAATAAATAAGTTGCGCATGTGCACACACACCTATTCAGAAATAAAGTGCATTTAATTTCCATTAGGTTTATTTCTGGGTTAGTGGATATATGACTGCCATTTCAAGTGTTAGAAATACAAAATTATGCATATATCCAATACATAGTACAGTAACCCCCCACCTATCATGGGGATTAGGAACCCACCTGACCCACAATGACTGAAAATCCGTGATATGTGGATGCATGTGGGGGGCGCACGATCAGATCCCCCACCACTGCTCGCTCGGGCTGCTCCAAGACTTCTTGGAGTGGCCCGGGTGAGCGGTGTTGGGGGATCTAATCCTCCGCCACCGCTCACCAGAGCCGCTCCAAGACTTCTGATAAAGGTTTCCCCACCCCCACCCCAGGCTAATCATCTGGAGCCCTGGCATGTACTGCGGTCCGCAATATAGCGGGACCACAGTACATGAACCACGAAATGGCGGGGGAGGGTTACTGTACAAAGGACAGAGAACTGCAGGCATTTGCACCCTGTGCTGCCAAATACATGAGTTCTGGTTAACATTATCTGAGATACTGAGAAAAACTAAAGTTGAAAAATCAGACCCTGGGTTTTGTAGAAAATCAGCCAGGAGCTTTAGTTAAACAATACCTTATTGTTGAGTCAGGGTACTGAGGACTCTAACAAGCAACTGCACATGCAAACAAGATTAGAACATCACATTGTCAAAATTTAAAGGGACTGCTGACAGAGATTTTCAGATATTTAACTTTGTGCCCCATTCTGCACCCCCCAAGGGTTCCTCAAACAACCTAGGAATTTAGGGGGTGGAAATTGGAAATGTTGAATTACCAAAATATGGCTGTGGCTGATGACATATTCAAGCTTACACATCATAAATGTATGTTACTGGATTTCAGCAAAGGAGTAAATCAGAAACTGTGTGTTTATACAGAGGATTTATATGGATTAGCATTCTACCTGCTATATAGGTTATCCCAGCTATGGTTTGTGATTTCAGGTATTTGGCATTACAATATTCATCTTATATTATCTGTAGATAGTCACTTTGTCTATTGTCTGTATTCCCACCCTGGTCAGACTCCTACAATGAGGGAATATAAATAAATGCAGAAGTCACATTATTTTTACTCATTGTCTCTGAAGAAATGAATGTTGAACACAGTAATAATGAATATGCACATATTTAAATCACCACAGTATTATATATCTCTCTCTTTTTTTGTACATTTAATTTTGCTGACATGCTGAGACAGACTAACATACCTAGTTTGGAAATTTATAACATCCATATATGAGGTGGCTGGCTGGATATGTTTAGGCATCTGGCTGTTGAGCCCGAGGTTTGGAATTTGAATCCCAACTGTATCTCCTAAGCAGCTTTTCAGCGTGTGTATGCTTGTGCAAGCTGCATAGTCAGCCAAAATCCACTCTTAGAAGAAGGGAAATGGTAAACCTAGAATACTAGGCAGAATACCTAAAAACCCTGGAAACGTTTGCCAGGTCAGGATTGATTTGACAGCATGCTATTATTAATTATTATCATTATCATTATTATCATTATTATTATTGTTAATAATAATAATAATAATAATAATAATAATAATAATAATAATAATAATAATAATAATAATAATAATAATAAAAGAACACCAAACTTTGTACAATTAATCCAAAAAGGTGCAGTTAAGTGGTGAGAAAATACTGGCATAGGATTGGTTTCAGGGATAGTCAGAGATGGTGGAAGGTGCTGTTATTTGGGATTCTATAAGTTCCCAGTGGCTGAAGAGAACTAATTTGCATAGACTGATAGAATTTGCAACAAAGGTAGAGTGGTACCTCTACTTATAAGTTTAATCCATTCTGAATGCATGCTCATAAGTTGAACAACTCGTAAGTAGAGCAGCCATATCTAAATAAATAAATAAATAAAATAAAAATAAAATTTTAAGTAGAGCAGACCACATCTAAAATTTGTAAGGCAACAGTTAAAACACCAATGGTTTTATGCTCTTAAGTCAAATTGCTTGTAAGTAGAGCCTCTCGTAAGTAGAGGTACCACTGTATGTTGTTTTGAATGCTAAGATGTACTACACATTGCATTCAAGAATAAATGTGTTAGACTTTGAAGATATGATGGTATCCATATGTTATGCTCATTTTGATGAAACAGTACATAACTTAAAGTAACACACACAAACTTAATATACACAGATTTCAAAACAGTATGTGATTTAAAAATCATGAAAAAATGCATTTATTTTCCATTTTTTAGATTCATATAATTCTACAGCAGAGATATTATATTAAGACATGAATATATAAATATATTGGGCTAGTCCACACTTTTAGTCATGCTTTGTATATCTACTGAAATAACTAATAAGATATTTAATTTTAGGAAGTCTTTTTTAATATGCATTTCAGTTTACAATTAAGTAGGATCTAACACAACTAAAACAAGCCTAATGAAAACTTTTGATCATGGAATCTGTATGCCTTTAGCAATGCAGTACTACTTCTAGATAGGGATTAATAAGGTTTTTATTTATTTTTCTGTATATGTATACATATAGTAAGACCAGTAAGTATCCAGTGTGAGTTACTGACAGGCTGTGTGGTGCAATTGTGTTGAGCTAGGACTTTGGAGACCTAGCTTTGAAATCATTACTCAGCTATCAAGCTCAGCTTGTAATGCTAGACCTGTAACTTTCAGCTACATTGCAGGGTTGTTGCAAGGAAAAAATGCAGGAGGCATAGAACTATGTGATAGATGATTTCGTATAAAGGCAAAAATGAAACTGTTTTTTAAAAATCTCTTCAGCATACAGAGAGTCCCTCAGAACTTCATGCCTATCATGATAACCACAGGACTATCACATGTTTTCATATTGCAGGGCATACTCTTGACCTGGTTTTCTGTACTGGGCAGGATGATGATCTGGTTGTGGAGGAACTCTCATTAATTACAGTGGTACCTTGTATAAAGGAATTAATTCGTTCCAAATGAAATTGTTAAACAAATTTTCCTTTACACAAATTTTGCATAGGAATGCATTGAAAATGGAGTAATCCTGTTTTTATGTTGTACGGATTTGTCCCATAGGCGATTCTGTTAAGCAAATTTCCCCTATCCGGAATGTTTTATGTTGTACAAATTTTATGTTATACAGTTTGTTATACAAGGGTCCACTGTATGTTGTAATGGACAGATCACTTCCCAGTAGGGTTTAGGCTTATTGGAACTGAATCTCTGCTGGATTGCCGGGTGGGGGGGGCATTAAAATATTTTTCCCTAGCATACAGATAGATCCAAATTGAGGGGTTTCTGGCTATCTTGGAAGACAATTCTCTTGAGTCTTTGATGAATTTCTGGCAGGTGTTGCTGTTGAAATGATCGCTCCTAATCACCCCTTCCAGTGAAGTCCAGACACACCTACTCCTTTGTTGATCATGAAAGAAGTGGGATGGAGACTCGAGTGATGATGGCAGAAAACTCAGAGTGGATCTGATCAAAGTCAGGCTAGAGCCCTTTGGAAAATGTACTGTGGAGCAGTGGTGTCAAAGAAGAAACAATTATTCTCTTTCACCATTGCATCTTTGCAAAGCCATCTGGCAGAGCTCTTTTGAGTGGTCAAGGGCCTGTTACACAGTTGGCCACAAGATAAGGACATTGACCATTCAACAGCCCACTGTGAAGGTTTTTCATGGCACTTTGCAGAGACAGTCACTCAGTTCTGGTCTGACTTACCGTAAATGCTATAGTAGTTGATGCAAGTCCTGTTGAGATAACTTTGGCCCTTGTTTGTCCCATATAATAAATATATTTCAGTTGGTGCAGTCTGGTGATATTGACAGGGTCTTTAGAGAGGTGAAACTCACCACATGTGTGCTGAACCCTTGCCCTTCCTAGGTTTAAAAAAAAACAGCAGCCCGAGGGGGACTGACTGAGTGGGTTCAGGAAGTGGTGAATGCCTCTTTGCAACAAGGCAAGGTAATATAATGCCTAAAGGAGGCAATAGTAAGACCTTTATTTACAACCCTTCTTGAATCTCACTGTCTTGGATCATTACCAATCAATCTCCAGTGTTCCCTTTTTGTTTAAGGTCTTGGATTATGTTGTGCCATCTCGGCTCCAGAGGTTCCTGGATGAAGCAGGAACTAGAGCTTTTTCACTGTGGCTTCAGGCCTGCTTATGGAACAAGGATATTGCCTTGGCAGATGTCCTGTGCCAGGAACTCGCCAGGAGGAGTTACTTCTGCTGCACCTTTCAACAGCTTTTGATACTGTCAGCCATGGAATCCTTCAAGCGGGGGGGGGGGGCGCTTTCTGGAACGGGCTTTGGAAGTACAGTACTGACTTAACAGTCATTCCAATCCTTCCTGGATGGCTGAACTAAGTTGGTGTTGGGGAATCCTGTTAGACACCCTGGCCATTGGCCCATGATGTCCCTGAAGCTTCAGTTCTGTCCCCCATTTTATTCAACAACTATATGAAACCATTGGATGAGAATGTTCACAACTTGGGAGTTTGTTGATGGCTTGCATTCAGGCTGTTTGAACAATCCTGTCACCCCATATGCACCTACTAGGCTTTTAAGATCTTCTGGGAAGGCACTTCTCTCGGTTCCACCACCTTCCCAGGCTCATTTGATGAAGTCCATAAGAGGGGGATGTTTTCAGTGGCTTCACCTAGGCTTTGAAATGTGCTTCTCCAAAAAGCCAGATTGACCCTTCCTCTTGTCTTTCCATTGCCAGGTAAAGAACATTATTTTAAGGCAGGCATTAAACTGACATTTTTTTTAATTTAAATATTTCAAATTTGTTTTTCAAAATGTTTTCAAAATTGAATTTTAATACTGATTAATGTATAATTTTTTAAAATATATGTTTATAGTTTTGTATGACGTTTTAAACTGTTATTGTATGGTTTTAATTGTGAGCAGCCTTGGGTCCCTAGTGGGGAAAAAGATATATAAATAAATACAATAAATGAACTGGTTTGCTGTAGTGGTTGCTTCCAAGCCTGAACTTGAATAGTATAGCTTTCCTTTGTCAAAAATTTTCTTTAAATAACTAACTTCTTGTAATTTTTGGAGAATGAATCTTATATCCCAATTCACTTTTTTCCGCAGAATTTCTGGAGGTTGGGAAGAAGCAACCTGCCCTTGATGTTCTCTATGATGTTATGAAAAGTAAAAAACACCGAACATGGCAAAAGATACACGAACCAATTATGCTAAAGTACTTGGAGCTCTGTGTGGACCTCCGCAAGAGCCACCTGGCAAAGGAAGGGCTGTATCAGTACAAGAACATCTGCCAGCAGGTACAAACTTTGGAAAATCTTAATAGTATGAAATCAAAAGCCAGTATCGTAATTATTTTTAAAAATTGTCTACGTTTTGGGGAAAATATGCTTCTGGTCCCTCCTATGCGTATTGGCAGCTATAAGATAGATTTCAGTTAATTGGATACCTTCAATACAATATTTTTTGTAATGCCAGTAGATCCTTCTTGAATCTGAATTGTAGAAGCCAAACACATTTGTTGTCAAATGTATTGTTACATTCCATTTTTTTGAAAATATTTTTTCAGTAGTCTATATAAATGCGGTTCTCCCATATGTTAAGAAAACTACTTGAGTTCTTATTTTGATACAGGTGAACATCAAGTCACTGGAGGATGTCGTGCGGGCTTATTTAAAATTAGCAGAAGAAAAAACAGAAGCTGCTAAAGAAGAGTCCCAGCAGATGGTACTAGATATCGAGGATCTGGATAATATTCAGACTCCAGAGAGGTAAAATATACTTTTTTATTTTTTTTAAAAAAATTGATTAAGTACACATTGAAAAGAAAAACCCCTGTTAATTGATAGTCTCAGGTCCTAACTTATGAAAATTTTTACCATATTGAGTCTTCTTTGGTCTTCTGCTTAGCTATGATCATCTTTCAGTGAAACATGAGTGGTGGGCTAAAAGAAATAAAGATATTTCCATGACCTTGAAAGATGTTCCATTAATCCTCCATTGTGCTATTTTGTGCAGGAAAAACATGAAAAAACATTATATAGAATAACCAACTCCCCCTTTTTCCCTAACTAGTGTTCTACTAAGTGCTGTAAGTGGGGAAGATACCCAAGATCGTACTGATCGGTTACTTCTGACCCCTTGGGTTAAATTTCTGTGGGAATCATACAGACAGTGCTTGGATCTTCTCAGGAACAATTCTAGAGTGGAACGACTTTACCATGATATTGCGCAGCAAGGTAAAATTGTAATTACTGTGAGGCTTGATAGTATTTCTAAGAGCAATAGTTTTAAAAGTGTTTGAATCTCTTGTCTATTTCTGAGGACTGAATGAGTGAATATTTTCCCCTTGAAATCAAATTACAATACTTGTTAATTTTAAAAATATATGGTATAATATCAACAATCTGGTTTTCTGTTAAGGGACTGAGTGGAAACACTGACCTCATCTCTAGCATCATGATGACTAATGATGCTAGATACAGTATTAGTAGGTTTTGAAGACTTATAAGCTTTTAGAATTAGTTTCTTTCTTAACAACTGTAATATTTAACATTAGAAATAATATAATCTTCCAGCTTTCAAGTTCTGTTTGCAATATACCCGTAAGGCTGAGTTTCGCAAACTCTGTGACAACTTAAGAATGCATTTGGGACAGATCCAGCGTCATCACAATCAAAGTACAGCCATCAACCTCAATAATCCAGAGAGTCAGTCAATGCATTTGGAGACCAGGCTTGTACAATTAGATAGTGCTATCAGCATGGAACTGTGGCAGGTATGTACTTACACAGTACTGTAGCACTACCATGTTACTTCCTCCCTTTTCCTCATGTATAATAACCATTGTAACATTGTGCTGAATATACACTTTTATGTACTTTAATTCTTCTTTAATAATTACTACAGTTGGTTTGTAAGTTGATGTAATGAGTATATATTGCACATATCAAGTATGCCAATGATTTATGCTTTCCAGTGCTTTCTCATATGTCGTATAACAAGTAATTATTTTGTTTCAGGAAGCCTTCAAAGCTGTGGAGGATATACATGGATTGTTCTCCTTGTCCAAAAAGCCACCCAAGCCCCAGCTGATGGCAAACTATTATCATAAAGTTTCTACTGTATTTTGGAAATCAGGAAATGCACTTTTCCATGCATCCACACTTCATCGTCTCTACCACCTTTCAAGGGAAATGCGAAAGAACCTCACACAAGATGAGATGCAGAGGTGAGCAAATGTATGGTTTTATCTTGGTTTGAAATAATACTGAGTGTTACAAGTAGCTGTTTGGAAGTTGTATTTAAAAGTTAAAAGCTGGCTATGTTGAATGGAAAGTGAAACCATTTAAAGGTGACTCAAGGGATAATATTCCGAGTTAATTTTTTCCAATTTTCTGTCCAAAGGATGTCAACAAGAGTCCTTTTGGCCACTCTTTCGATTCCAATAACTCCTGAACGAACAGACATTGCTCGACTTCTGGACATGGATGGCATAATTGTTGAGAAGCAGCGGCGATTAGCAACACTGTTAGGCCTCCAGGCCCCACCTACACGGATCTCTCTTATTAATGACATGGTAAATAATAGTTTATACACCATTTCGTTTGGTTGGCATCCTTACTTGAGTTTGATAAATTTATAACAATACAGGGGTTTTGGGGTTTTTTTTGTTTGTTTGTTTTTTGGAGGGGGGAGACTTGACAGAGCAAGAGAGCATAATATGCTTGGTTGAAACAGAAGTAAAATGTGAGGAGTGTATAATGCCAGTGAAAGCTAAATGTTTCTTTCATTATCTCATAGATGCTACTTTGTTTCTTTAATTCCAGTCTGGTGATTTAATGTTAGAAACGTGCAAGGGGTGCACTTCATGATTTTGATCTAATGTTTTTAATTAGCAATTCCCAATAATGCATGTTATTGTGGAATGTTATTAGGTATTACAAGTTGTAGAGATGTGTGCTGAGTTATATAGCTTTTACATAGAATGTATTTTGTTTGTCTTTCTCAGCCATTAATTTTGTGTAATTTAAATTGTGGACTTGACTTTAAGCAAATCTGTTGAAATTAATTGTTAATGCAAGAAATTGTTTGGTTAGGTTTTTAAAAATTCTTCCTGTCTCCTAGGTGAGATTTAATGTGGTGCAACATGTTGTTCCAGAAGTAAAGGAGCTTTATAACTGGCTTGAAGTGGATTTTCATCCCCTGAAGTTATGTGGTCGTGTATGCAAGGTACATATATATAAATATTTCAAAGCAAATATGGTTTTTACAAATGTTTAAAAGTTCCATTTGAGGTTTTGTCACCTCTCTCCATTTCTCTCTAAGAGAAGGTATTTCTCTTACTTTAATAACACAGGAAGGTTAATTAACTGTAGCAAGCATAATCATCACTGCCAGTCTCCTTCAAACAATATTTAACCTGACATACACCTCATCAAAGTTGAAAAGGAGCACATTAGTCATTGAGTGTAATAATGTGTAAGAGCTTGGGAATGCTTGAGGTTGAAAAGAGCGTTTTGAGGTTGTATTTCAAGTTTTAGGAGCTTTGCTGTGTAAACTTTAATGAACATGTCTGTTACTTTGCATGTTCATACTGTATTTAATGATAGCAGACATTCTCATTTCATTGGAAATCAAAACATGTAGCTCTTGTTTGGAAGGTTGTACTAGTCATAGATTTCATTTCTGACGGTTTATAGCTTTTGCGACTTTTCTTCAATAAAGATTGATGTTATATTTTGCAGAAACCAGTTTGTCTGTTCTCTTTCTGTACAGGTTTTAAACTGGGTAAAAGACCAGTCTGAAAAGGAACCAGAACTGCAGCTGTATATCCCCCATCTGCAAAACAACACCATCCTTAGACTGCTTCAGCAGGTATTATTATAAATATATTTTAAAGTAGAATGTATGTTTGCAGTAAATCTTCCTGCATTCTTAAATTCATTAAGCACTGAAGTGGTTTGAGATTTTTTCCCTTCATGTGTATTAAATACTAATGAAACCTCTAAATGATTGTCTTATTTTAATTGCATCAATGTACAGGAGATAATGGACTGATTATAATTACTGAGTTCAGGCTGCTCTTGCCAATTGTGTGGGATATCAAGCAAATTCATGGGAGGCGTTGTCTTGCCATCATTTATGCTCCATAGAGGAAACTTCCAAAGAACTATCCCTCCATAAAGCTTCACAAATCTCAGGAAGAAATTCTTGGTGAAATCTGGGACTTGGAGTCCTGCTAATCTGAAAGCCTGTTTCATGTTAAATGTCATAAAGCGATTACCATATATACTCAAGCATAAGCCGACCCGAGTATAAGCTGAGGGCCTAATTCCACCCCACCACCACACACAAAAACCCTGGAGAAACTTATTGACTCGAGTATAAGCCAAGGGCATTTCCCCCCTGTTATACTCAAGTATATACAGTATACTGGCAGAGCTCTAGTGGGGTAGTAATTGGCAATGTATGCTGGGACTGGAGGCAATAAGGGAGTAAATACCATAGAGTAAACTCCCTGATTGCCTCCACAGCCCCTGCATAGTTGCCAGTACTACCTGCAGACCCTTCAGAGCTTCATAACTAAATCCCCTTACCCCTAAATCTTTCCAGATTTCAGGGGTTTCCCTAAAATCGCCTTTCTGAAAGTACCCCTGCTACTTTGGAGTCCCAAGGTAAGTAAATTTTGATTGCATATTTTAAAAAACATTTTTTTAAAAAAAATATGCACTTAAAATTACTTAGCTGGGGGGCACAAAAGTAGCAGGGGTACCTTCAAAAAGCGTTTTTACAGAAGCCTGTGAAATTTGGAAACATTTGAGGGTAAGAGGAATGAGTTATAAAGCTCCAAAGGGGGTGCCCCAAGGAAAAAAAAAAACTTCTAATTGGAATCATATCGGGACACGGCAGCAGCCTTATCTCCTGCCTGATCAGCTTTGGAGTAGTATTTTTGCCTAGGGGCACCCCCTTTGGAGCTCCATCACTCATCCCTCTTACCCCAAAATGTTTCCAAAATTTCAGAGGGTTCCCTAAAATTGCTTTTTGAAAATACCCCTGCTGTTTTGGACAAGTAAATTTTGTTTGCATATTTTTAAAAATAATTTTTGAGTGCATATGTTTTAAAAAACATGCACTCAAAAATTACTTACCCCGGGGGCACTAAAGTAGCAGGGGTACCTTCAGAAAGCGATTTTAGGGAATCCCCTGAAAATTGGAAACATTTGGGGGTAAGGGGACTGAGTTATAAAGCTCCCAAGGGGTGCCCCTAACTAAACCTTCTCATTGCAATCATATGGGAAGCAGAGGCACTGCTATTGCTCACCCGATCAGGACTTGCCCTCCGCCGCCCTCCCCAAGCCATCCAAGCAGATAATTTTACTCCCCCAAAATGGGGAAACAATACTCAAGTCCAAGCCGAAGGTGTTTTTTCAGCCAAAAATAAGGGCTGAAAAAGTTGGCTTATACTTGAGTGACAGTGTTGCATTCTGAACAAGCTATAGGACAGTGATGGCAAACTTTTTAGAGACTGAGTGCCCAAAATGTGATTCAAAACCCACTAATTTTTCGCAAAGTGCCAATACAGCAATTTAACCTGAATATGGGTCGTTGTGAAGGAGTGATGTCGGGTGCCCACACAAAGGGCTCCGAGTGCCACCTTTGGCACCCGTGCCATAGGTTCACCAACACTGCTATAGGATATGAATAAGCTTTATCTAGTTGTGGGGCTAAATCTGAAGTACCTTGTTATTGAAATCCCTCACACTTTGTTCTTATCAGATGTGTTTAATTTAAATTTGTTTTGGTTTTTCCTCATGCACATGTCATTGACCTGCTACCTTTGCATTGGTAAGCAGTGTTATTTCTCATGTGCTAAAGGAACTGCTGAAGGCTAATTAGCAGCTTTGCTGTATATAGTGATTGCTGCCAGTCTCCTTCATACATAACTGTTGCTCAGCAATGAGCAGTCCATTTGAATAGCGACAAGATACTACATTTTTCTTAAATATTAAGGTGGTTCAAACTGTTGATACAGTAGTCCAGAATTTTTTTGTACTCCTTGCCAGTGTTTAAAATGATTGATTGGAAACAGTTGTATATTCATGTGTTATACAGGTGGCTCAGATTTACCAAAGCATAGAATTTTCTCATCTCACAACTCTGGTTCCTTTCGTGGATGCTTTCCAGTTGGAACGTGCAATAGTTGATGCCGCTAGACATTGTGATTTGCAGGTATGTTTTTATATATCATTTTTAACCTGACTTGTTCCCTTAAGCCTGGTACTGTTTTGTGAAACAATTGCTTTTCCTTTCCAAGTTGACTGTTGGCAAAGCTACCTTTCTGGCAATACTGTTAGAATATATAGTCCCAACATTTACTTGATTGATCACTTAATATGTGCTGCCTGTTAATTTCATAGTAGATTCTTAAGACTTTGCTTGCCGTACAGTTGGTTAACAAGTACAAGAGATACCAAGCTCTGCCTTAGACCAGACATTCTACTTGTCTGTGGGAAAAGTGGGGTCCCAACATGCAACAGTAAATATGAAAGTGAAGAAGATAGTAGAACAGGCCTGCCCAACAGGTAGACCGCGGACTACTGGTAGCCCACGAAGGGGTCAAAAGTGGCCCGCCAGCCACCAATTAAAAAGTGAGGGGATAAGTTCTCCACCCCTCCCTCCCCCATCCCAAGGACCACGCCAGCTCACTGTCTCAGCTGAACAGGGCAGTTCAAGGGCCATGGCCCCCCGTTCCCCCGACTGGCCAGATGATCAAGCGGGTGCAAGAAAAGCCTGTGCATGGTCAGTCTTCCCATAGGAATGCATTGAAAATCAATCCGTTCCAGAGGGAGCGGATTACAATGCATTCCTATGGGAAACTGCTGCTCTACTTAAAAATTATTTTTACTTATGAGCATGTGCGTGGAATGGATAAAATTCGTAAGTAGAGGTATTTATGTAGTAGCCTTCAGGCACTTTGGGCCAGAAAAAAGTGGACCTCAGCCTGTTCAAATTTGGTCATCCCTGTGGTAGAAGAACCATGTGTATTATAGGGAATATTGGCGGTTTTTACCTTTGAGCCTTTGGATGAGAGATGTGCTTGGTAGTTGTGAAGAAAATAACAGTGGCAGTGGATGACAGTGTAAGTATTACATTTGGTCATGACTTGGGAAACCTAGACTTATATTCAGTGCACTTTTATGAAGTGATAGTTTTAAGTAGGTGTTATTTTGTCTTACATTTTACAATTTCATTTCAGAAGAACCTTCAATTATATATTGACCAGTATTGTTTTGCACAGATCTGTGTTCTCACTAGAATGATGTAAATTTCAGCAGCAGAATTGCCATTCCTTCTTCATTTGCTGGGTGGATGTGACTTTATTTTATTGAATTTAAGTGCTGCTGAACTCAAAATCAAAAAAGGACTGACTTCATTAACAGCAGTCATAAGGATTTCAGCAGTGTGCTGGCCATAGTGTTACTCTCAGAGTTTAGTAGCAGTAGTATGGAATTATAATAACTGATTGGGGAAAGTTCATAGAAAACAATAAAAATGACAAATGTTCTCAGAGATAAATAGCATACTGAATTTCTTTACCTTTCATTTTTAAAGGTTCGTATTGATCATACCACTCGTACATTGAGTTTTGGATCAGATTTGAATTATTGTACTCGGGAAGATGCTCCTCTTGGACCCCAGTTACAAAGCATGCCTTCAGAGCAGATAAGGAACCAATTGACAGCTATGTCTTCAGCCCTTGCAAAAGCTCTTGAAGTGATTAAACCACCTCACCTGTTGGTAAGGCACAGCTTTTAGTTATGCCTTCAAAGAATATTGGTGCTTCTTGGGAATCTTTAGTATGCTTTTGTTGTTCTTGTTGTTGTGTGCTGTCATACCAGAACCGACATATAGCCACCCTAACGGCTTTCAAGATAAGTGGGATATTTAAGGAGTGGTTTTGCCATTTTCACTCCCCCATTCCTTTTTCATGGCCCTGCGAGGATTTGAACCCTGTTTTCCAGAATCCTAGTCCCATCATACTTTGTTCACTACACCATACTGAGAACCTAGTATGCTTTGTCATGGCTTAAAGTACAGCGGTACCTTGTATAAAGTAATTAATTCATTCCAAATGAAATTCTGTTAAGCAAATTATCCTTTGTACAAATTTCCCATAGGAATGCATTGAAAACGGATTAATCCCTAATCGTGACCATTTTTCTGTTGTACAGATTCGCCCCATAGGCGATTCTGTTAAGCGATTTCCCCCTATCTCCCCAATTTTCTTTCCTTAAGCGGATTTTCTCTTACTGTTTGTTATATGAGGGTCCACTGTAATCCTTTTTCCTCCACTATATATTTGACCCTCTTGTTGAAGTGTATTGTTTTATAAAGAAATGGAGAAGAGTTTACGAGTGAGATGTCTGATAATTAAAATAAGTGTTGGGTGCAAAGATAATCTGAGCCCTTTGAATGTTGTGTTATGCCATTGTGAGTTAATGGATGTCATTTTGTCAATGAACTGAATAGAAAACACATTTCAGAATGTCTCAGTGTACATTCTGAGTTGTTCAGTACTTATATGAAGTAGTTACTAGTTTTCTTAAATCTTACATGCTGATTCATACAAGAACAGGTTTTAGATAGGTAGGTAGGTAGGTAGGTAGAAAGTATTGATTTCATTTTGAGGTTTCTAATCTATAACGTGTAATCTGACATGAATTCCCAGATGTTCATTGTTATTGATTCTATATAAAAGACAGAAACATATTAGGAAACTATATCTGTATTGATTGTCACTTCTAGATACTGATATATGGGATCCTCTTTATATGAGAACACTGGCCCCTCATATTGTCACTTGTGTACTATAATTTAACCTGACAGATTTATTGCAACATGTTTCAATTTCTTTGAAGGCCACATTTTTAGATGTTGCAGGTTTGAATAAATGTTGAAGTATTGCTTTGTTCTGGGATATTTATTGTAACTAATCTGTCGCAATAATTATACCAGTTATGTACCATTAAGTCAGAAACCAACTTATAGTGATCCTAATAGTAAGTTTCAAAGTAAATGAGATATTTAAGGAGTGGTTTTATCAATTCCATTCTCCCAGTGAAGTTCTGTGGCCAAGTGAGGATTAAGATCCTAATCTTCAGAGTCCTATTCCACCACTCGAGCCAATACATCACGCTGGGTACCTAATCAGCCCAGAGCACATCACACACACAAAATGCTTTAGTTGTTCTGTGGTCTTGTTTCTCCTGATTCAGGAGCTCTGACATTTGCATTTTAACGAGTATGTTATTGTGTCTTTACTTTTTATATAGCTAGAGAAAGAAGAGCAACACCAACAGGCTGTTACAGTTTACTTAAAAAATTCAAAGAAAGAACATCAGCGTATTCTTGCTCGCCGTCAGACTATTGAGGAGAGGAAGGAACGTCTCGAAAGTCTGAACATTCAGCGTGAGAAAGAAGAGTTAGAACAACGTGAAGCTGAACTCCAAAAGGTTCGCAAAGCTGAAGAGGAGAGATTGCGACAGGAGGCAAAAGAGCGAGAAAAAGAACGCATTCTGCAGGAACATGAGCAAATCAAAAAGAAAACTGTTCGTGAACGTTTGGAGCAGATCAAGAAGACTGAGCTGGGAGCCAAGGCCTTCAAAGATATTGATATTGAAGTAAGAAATACATTCCTTACCTTTGGGGGCTCTTTAGCCCCTTTTTTGGGTGGGGGCTCCTTGTGATGCTGTCATCCATGTTACCAGAACAAGAACTGGCTAGGCATTTCTGTATCTGAATGAGTGCATCTGGCACACCAGCTCTTCCTTGGTAAAAGTATTTCAAGTCATGAGTGCTCCTTAGGCATTTATGGTCAAGAGTGAAAGCATGCAAAACCTAAAAACTTGATTTATGCGTGAATGGTCAATCCCAGTTGAACAATTATCTGTCCAATACAGATACACTGTGTCTTTACCATGTCTTGAATAACCTTTCTAAGTTTAATGGTATTTCCATACATTGGAATGAATATGGTCAATTTCTGAACATTAAAAGTTTTGAAAAATAATCCCAAGGACTAGGGAGAAAATAGATTTTCATTAAGTGGAAAGCTGTGGAATACTTAAAAATAGGATTAACAGAATTATCTGATTGCAGGATCTTGAAGAATTGGACCCAGACTTCATTATGGCAAAACAAGTTGAACAGTTGGAAAAAGAAAAAAAGGAACTCCAAGAACGTTTGAAGAATCAGGAGAAGAAGGTATAAGAAAAAGATAGTATGCTTACCTAAGTAAGATTTTTCCCTTCTGCACTTGTTAGAACAATGAACATTTCTCATTTTATTTAGATTGACTATTTTGAACGAGCAAAACGTTTAGAAGAAATTCCATTGATTAAGAGTGCCTATGAAGAGCAAAGAGTCAGAGATATGGATCTTTGGGAACAGCAAGAAGAAGAAAGGGTAAGGTTTTTGGAAGAAGTTGGGATAAAAGGAATTCTGTCTTTTCTTTTCCAATTGTTTGCAGAAGTAAGAGACCCAGCTTGTTACAATTCTCTTTGTAAGCAGCGTATTTCATAACTTTTTCAGGGCAAATTTTGTTGTATATGTGATGATAAATAATGAGCTGTGTTAAGAAACATTGTAATCTGTTAATGTTTTTTCTGCTTACTACTTCAGCAGTCCAAGAGTACAAATTTTACAACTGGAAAATTGTATACAGTAGTACCCCCGTATCCACTGATTTGCTAACCACCGATTCAGTTATCCGCAGTTAGCAGAGGAAAATGTAATTAGTTTATTTATTTAGAATAATTTTACCCCACCTTTCTCCTTGGAAAAAGACCCAAGGTGCCTTACAATAATGAGGGACAATATACAGCCCAGAACATTTAGACATAATTTAAGTTACAAACAGGGAATTAGAAGTGGCATCTTAGAACACTACAAGGTAACATTAAAGCTACAAAGAGAAAAAAAATCCATTATGAGGGATGGAGACTAAGATGGAAAACACTGGTCTTCTTATGAAATCAGTAAATGCAATCATGCATGGTAATCCATATAAAGTTGACATAGTAGGTAGTCCATCATTCAGTGAAAGCTTGCCTGAAGAGGAAGTTCTTTCCCTGATTCTGGCAAGACAGAAATTCGGCAGCCACAAAGCTAATGTACAGTTGTGGCGTTCTCTCTTATCCATGGGAAGGCCTGGAACCGATCCCCAGCAGATACCCAGGTCCTGCTGTAATATAATTAATGCTGAGATAAAATGTAATTCATTTGAATGCTTTATCATTTATTTTTCTGGTTTCACAGTAGCTAGAACCTTTTAATGCTTTTATTAAAGAAATATATAATTTAAGGGTTTTTTTTGTTGGGTTTTTTTTTTTTTTTGCTGAAATGAAGGTTTCTTTGGAAATAATCTTATTTCTTCATATTACTGGTAACTACACATAATAGCCTCACTTGTTTTGTTCTGAATTAACTTGCTTGCCAAAGTTTTCCTCACACTGCTCTCTGAACAAGGGAGGACAAAATGATTTTTGAAGCTTTTAACCACATTCAAAATACGGTATAAGTCATACTGATCAGTCTACTGCTGACATTTTTAAACTTATATTTCAGATCACAAACATGCAGATGGAACGAGAAAAGGCCCTTGAACATAAGAAAAGGTTGTCAAGAATGGTAGAGGACCGTCAGCTATTTATAACTAACCTCAAAACAGCAAGAAGATCTGTTTATGAGGTAAATAAGATTTTAGTGTTGTTCACACTTGCACCTGTAGGATTGCTCCTATTAGATCATAGGATGAAACTTCATGAAAACAAAAGGTGGAATGACATTTGCAATCTTCTTATTTATTGTAGCATGCTTGTGTCAATTTGAAAAAAGGCTGCTCTTTCTGCCCCTAATGTGAGAACATGTACTTGGCATAAAAACTTTTGTGACTCATATAAATGGGTATTTAGTAAGTGTGCAGAGGCTTGTTTGGAACTTTCCAGAGCTGAGCACTTCTGGTAGTAACCATACCACCCTCTGTATTGCATGTGAGACCATGTGCCCAAAGTCAATTAAATTTTAAATTATTCTTCTCTTACTCTGAAACTAACAGGGTTTAGGATTACAAAATCAATACACCAGGGAATCTAATTCCATTTATTATTGCAAATATAGAGCGTTATAACCTAGCCACTAAACACTTGCCCAGTAACAATACTTATAACAATTGTGGGATATTTTTGTTGATGTAAACCAGTTTCAGTAGTCCTGCTATGTTGTATACAGTGAAAATAATTGTGTGTACTGTCAGAAGTTTTTTCAAAAATAGAACTCTTTTATCAGATGTCCCCTTACAGCTAAGCTAGAAGTAGAATAGAAATCAGCTATAACTAAATCCAAATATTAATAGCAAGAAGATTCTTAATTATGAGAGGAATGACAAAATAATTTTATTTTAGACAATCAGAGATCCTGGTTTTAATATAGATGCTAGAATACAAAGGTTTGAGTCTGACTAGCGTCTATGTTTTATATATTTTTCCTTGGGTAATTGCTGAGGTACCAATGTGCATCTTGTTTTTGCGGTCCGATGCATGCAACCAAGACATGTATCAGCACTTCACCAGTTAGCTACAATTAGTCATTGGAAGTTGTGCAAGCCCTACGAAAACAGTGGTAGGATTTTGGTCACCTAGATTGAAATGTATTACCACACAAGGCTGTTCAGCCTACATTGGTTTCTTAAGCCTCTCTACATGCATGTTCTCTTTAGAGACAGCTATCCATAGCATTGGATCATGTTTTGCTATTTATCTGCTGGTTGATATGTGCATGTGATTGCAACAATATGTATAATGTTTATCTTTCCATTTGATCCGTGATCAACTTCCCATGTAAATAGAGCCTCCTATGTGTTGAGTTTTAAACAGCTGCCAGGCTATAGAGAGTCCTACAACCATCCTCTAAGTGGATAAACATGTAAACATGTGGATTCATTGAGATCCATAGTATGTTCTGACCCCATTGGAATTTCAATGTATTGTGTATTAATAATGGTTTTAGGATTACTGAAAGGGTTAAATGTACATGTCTTGTCTGATTATCCAGGTACTTCAGGGTCCATGTCTGACCACTGGTTGGTAGGTTCTTTTACCATGTCTGGAGTTCACTGCTAGCATTACCGCTCATGTATATGTATGCATGTGTTATAGGAAAAACTTAAACAGTTTGAAGAAAGACTAGCAGAGGAAAAACGTAACCGCTTAGAGGAACGCAAGAGACAGCGCAAAGAGGAAAGACGTATTGCTTATTATCAGGAGAAAGAGGAAGAAGAACAACGATTGAGAGAGGAAAAGATGCTTAAAGGTGCGTGAAGGGAGGTTTTTATTGAATGAATATGCTTATATAGTGATGCCTTGAACAGCAAAATTAATCTGCTCCAATGGATTTTTCCCAATTCAAAATGTTCATAGTTCAAAACACAGTTTCCCATAGGAATGCATGAAAAAACTATTAATCCATTCTGAAGGGGACAGATTACAATAGGCTTTCAATGCATTCCTATGTGAAGCCTGTGGGGACCCAGCAAAGCAGGGGAAGAGCTTCCCTGCTTTGCTGGGTTTGGGGGGAAACCCCTCAATCAACCAACAGTGGAGCTGTCAAGATCACCTGGCTGTCAGCCAGCGATTTTGACAGCTCTGCAGCCAGGGTGCTTCTTGCATGGTGTGCGGGTCTTTTAAAAGCAGATTCAGAGCCTGCTGTTTGCATGGCGCACTGGGATCTTTTAAAAGCAGATTCTTGCTGCTCCAACCCCAGTGGTCTGGGAGCAGCAAGAATCTGCTTTCAAAAGACCTGTGGTTGGGTTAGCAGGTGGGCAGTGGGGGTCCAAAGGCATGGACCCCCACTCCCCACCTGCTTTTTAGGTGTGAAAAAGTTGACTTAGGAAGAGAAATCTGCCCAGCTGTGGAGCTGTCAAAATCACCTGGCACGCCTGACAGCCAGGTGATTTTGACCGCTCCAGATTCCCCTTCATAATTCAATTTTTTCCGCAGTTCAAGGCATTCGTAATTCAAGGCATCACTCTATCTCATTCTTAATTGTATCATATTTTGTTTGTAGATGAGGAGCTTTTCTCTGAGGTGTGTTGTGATCAGTCGAACTGGGATTACTGTCCAAGAACAGAAGAGTTGGTTTTACTTGCATGAAATCTTTTTTATATAGAGTGAATAAATGTGGGGAAATGGTTGGTCTTCTAAAGCCAAAATAGACTGCTCTTTATATATCTCCTTGAATTATTTGCGCAGAGCAAGAAGAAAAAGAACGTGCTGAACGTGAAAAACGTGAGCTAGAGATGCGTGAGTATCAGGAACGTGTCAAAAAATTAGAAGAGGTGGAGAGAAAGAAGCGGCAGAGAGAACTGGAGATTGAAGAGAGAGAACGTCGCCGAGAGGAAGAGAGGAGGCATCTTGAGGATCCACTGTCAAGGAAGGTAAATATTGTCGCTAATATTATAATACTTTGAAATTTTGATTTCTTTCAGTGTGAGGGAAAACAATTGCAGTCAAGTGCTCAGATGGAAAAGGTGATAAAAACTTAAAAGTATAGTGCCTGTGTACATTTTTTTGCATTTGTACTAAAAGTATACAAATACAACCTACCATTATTTGAAATGGCATTCAGATTTATCTGACATCTACCTGTTACTAGTGTTTTTATGTGTCACTGGTTTTCCTGCCTATATAATCAATATATGTAGTGACTATTTGCAAGTGTTTGCATGCAGATCCTACAGCAGTAATAGCAAACCTTTTAGAGACAAGTGATTCAAAATCCACTAATTTTTCGCAAAGTGCCAATACAGCCATTTAACCTGAATACAGGTGGCTGTGAAGGGACAATGTCGGGTGCTCACAGAAAGGGCTCCGAGTGCCACCTTTGTCACCCATGCAATAGGTTTGCCAACCGTGTCCTACAGTGACAAAGCCTTTAATATCTTTGAACATTCTTGAAGAAAAAAATAAATATTTTGGATCAGATGGTAAATTATTAGCTAAGTAATGGTAAAACAGAATTATTAAAAGGTAATGCTTAAAAAGTGTTTAAGATAATAAAGGTAACAAAGACAATTTGAAAGATAGTTACTGAAATGTAAAAATAGCTAGGTACCTGCTGGAAGCAAATCTGAAAAAATATTTTCCCAAATACTATGAACTGTTTTGTAGGATGCTGGTTCTTCAGTATACCAGTGGTGGTATTGAATTTCTCTGTTTTGTGTTCTCTTCAATGTGAAAATTACTTTTATAGCTTAAAATGAATTATTTAGTTCAGCTTTTTCTAGTCACAATATCAATTGAATCTTTAAATAATCGATGGAAGATGGTAGTGGTATTTATTGGAAGGAGCAAAACCTGGAAAGCATGAATTTTGAGGGATAAAAAGAAAGAGAAAAGATCAGTTCTAAACATGAAAACTTCCAGTTGCATGAGTTAGATGATTGGTTGAATTGAAAAATCTGCCCCCACCCCCTATATGTATATATTTTATATTGGAATTATTCTTAAAGTCAGGTGCAGATGTTATGCCCGTGCTATTATAATATGTGTTGAAATTGAAACATGAAATACAGTATATCCAGTAGTTCAGTACAGTAGTTTGTAAGTTTTTTTTTCATTTTCTTTAAATGTAGGAATCCCGTTGGGGTGATCGAGACGGTGAAAGTACCTGGAGAAGAAGTGCTGAGCCAGAGTCAGAATGGAGGCGTCCACCACCTGAAAGGTAATTATTGCAACAAAGCTTGGAAAATATATAGTTAGTTAATATTTCCCCCAATATTTGGTTCCTTGTGTGAAAATGCTAAAAACTTTAAAACACTATTTGGTAGCGATTAGGATTGTTACAACTGAAACTAGCCATGGGAAACTCACTTTACCCTTCTTATATCATTACACTGGTTATTGTTCTCTTTCCAAACAGTTTTAATTTGATAGGACATGCAGTGGTACTTTGTAAGATGAAAAAAATTATGGGACTGAAGGCTCCTCCGGCAGCCCAACACCCAGGAGATTTTGACAGTTAGGGGCTGTCAGGAGGAGCCTTCTAGGAGGAGGGCAAGCTGACGGAGGCAGAGATCTGTGCGATCTCTGCCTCCCTCGCCTCACCCCCTTGTCCTCGTCCTCGTCCTCCTGGCTGCTTGGATGTCTTCGTGATGCCTGGCAGCTGCAAACGAACAGGCAAACTGCTTGCCCCCCCTTGCTCTCTGTGCCAAAATGGCTCAGCCCGGAGACTCGGTTGAAGTGGGAGTGGCTGCCTCGTCGCCTCACCCCTGTCCTCCTCCTCCTCCTGGCTGCTTGGCTCTCTGCTGGCAGCCATGGGCATTGTGAACACATCCAAGCAGCTTGGGGGGGGGGGGAGGCGACGGGGCAGGCACCCTCCCTTTGTATGGAGCTCCACACCAGCTTGTGGGCTCATTCATAACCACAGTTTCCTCTCCAGCCATACCACTCTGGGCATCCCAAGAGCAGCATGGCTGGAGAGTAAACTGCAGCTACAAATGAGTAGACAAACCACTGCCCCCCCCCTTCGCCTGAATCTCTGCCCTGAGCCATTTCGAAGGAAGCAGAGATGCTTGCTCCAGCCCTCCGAGGCAGCCCAAGCAGCCACCCCCATTTATTATTTATTTATTTATTGAGCTTATATACTGCCAGTCTTCCTGAAGGAACTCCGGGCAGTTGGGGGACTTTAAAGGAGTTTGGGGTCTTTGTCAGGATCTGGGCCAAGCTCCCAGTATGCAGACCGCCACCACCACCACCCTTCTTGGGCCGGGGGTTTCTGTCATTTTCAGAGCTCACTTTCCCCAGGAAGATCACTGCCAGGGCAGGCAGGGGGAGTCGCAGGTGCTCTCTCTCTCCATGGAAAGAAAGGGCAAATATGTATAAGAATAAGCAGAACTTTTATTAACAAGAGCACCCATTGGGTTGTGTATGTGTGTTTTCCCCTGGCCCTGGTGCCAGCCGAAGCTAGGAAGCTCCAAGCACCTCTCGGCCAGCAAAGTGCCCTTCCTCCGATTTGGAGCAGGGAGGAAGGCGAGAAAGCAGGCAAGCCTCCGCCAGAGACAAAGAAGAACAAGCGAGCTAGCAGGAGAAGGAGAAACTCCTTGGTCTTCCCCTTCTCTCTCCCCACCCCAATCCTTGGCATTCTATGTGGAAAGTGTGATTTTGGGCACCCCCTCTCCTCACACTTGGCTTCCTTTCCCAGGAAGAGATTTGTTTTTGCCTCCCTCCAGTTGGATTGGGTCTGCAGCCCTTGACAGACAGATGATTTTGACAATTCAGATCTGTCAAAATCAGCTCTCTTGTCAGGCTGCTTGTTGGTTGGGGGCTGGGTCAGCCCGACCATGGGAATGCATTGAAAACCAATGTAATCTGTTCCCTGTTTTTGACTTTTCTGACCTCCGGAATGGATTAATCAGTTTTCAATGCATTCTTATGGTAAACCATGATTTGTAAGATGATTTTTTGTAAAACAAAAGGACTCGTGGAACAAATTGATTTCGTCTTACATAGTACCACTATAATTGTTCAGAGGGTCATCTTGTATTTAATCAGTCTAATGAATTACATATGTGGCTGTCTGAATCCTTTGCTGTCTTTGATTAGCCTCGTGGCGCAGTGGTTAAATGCCTGTACTGCAGCTAAAACTGTGCACAATCTGGGATTCAATCCCAGGTAGCCAGTTTATGGTTGACTTAGCCTTCTATCCTTCCGTGGTCAGTAAAATGATTATCCAGCTTGCTGGGGGGGGGTGCAATGTGTAGCCTGAATAATTAAATTGTAAACCACTTAAACCATAATACTTAAGCATTATGGGGTGGTATATAGGCAGAATACTTTGCTTTTGCTTTTAGAAGCAAAGAAAATGCTGGTTTTGCTTAGGGTGTACAGTTGGAATGTCTTTCACAGAGACATTCATCTGCTACATATGTAGATGTCTGACTGGTCCCAGCAAATATTTCATTTTGCTGTTTGTGGGATGTGGAATGTGCTGTGATATTAAATTTCTCAATTGATTGAAATAATTCCTTGTGCTCATATTGGAATGAAATAATTCCTTGTGCTCATATTGGAAAATTAATCTCACTGAGTTTTATAAAATGTGTGCCACCAACAGGGCTGCTGTATACACTTCCTGTGTAGGAAATGCATACAGTATAACTTGTATCTAGTTCATGGGTTGGGCAGAGTACAGCCTACAGGCTGCATGAAGCCCCATGTGGTGTTGGGGGTTTAAATGTCCATATGGCTAAATTCCAGACAAGTAACATAACAAAAACAAAAAATAAAGGATGCAAAATATTGTGGCACCTTATAGATTAACTACTCTATTTTTATGTGAGCTTTCATAAATCTAGTCCACTTCTTCAGAAGAAAGAGCGAGACTGCATGGCAGTCATTTGTACATGGCTTCAAGATCCCCCGAGTTCCTAACAGCAAAAATCCAAAAAACTCCCCCTCCCACGACCTGAGGAGTAGTTCACCCCTCCACACCTCACACCCCAGAACTGATACACATTTCAGCACCTTTTTAAAAATTGGATTTTTGGCCACTTTCAGGTCTGGAGGCCTCAAGACTTTGCCTGCCGCTTTTCTAGGCAAAATGTTTTATTTATAGACATTTTTGGAGGTCAGATATCTCCTAATTAGTCTTGTAAGATCTACATATGAAAAATACGGTTTCCCCCTTCCCATTTCATGCTTGACAGATTAAGTCAGGGGTGTCCAAACTTTGACCCTCCAGATGTTCTGGACTAGAACTCCCAGAATTCCAAGCCTGTATTGCCAGTGACAAAGGACAGTGGGAGTTGTGGCCCAAAACATCTGGATAGCCGAAGTTTGGACACCACTGCATTAAAAGCAAAAAGTGTTCTGCTTATATACCGCCCCATACCACTTTAAGTAGTCTCTGGGCGGTTTACAATTTTTTAATTACAGTGTGCAGGCTATACATTGCCCCCCCAGCAAGCTGGGTACTCATTTTACCGACCTCGGAAGGCTGGAAGGCTGAGTGAACCTTGAGCCTGCTACCTGGGATTGAACCCCAGGTCGTGAGCACAGTTTCACCTGCAGTACAGGCATTTAACCACTGCTTGTATAGCATGTACTCTCAGGTTTAAAAAATGGGCGCGTGGCTTTTATGGCCTTTGCAAGATTGCTGTGGTATTCACTTCTATCAGTGTTGGCGAACCTATTGCACGGGTGCCAGAGGTGGCACTCGGAGCCCTTTCTGTGGGCACCCGACATCGCCCCTTCACAGCCACCTGTATTCAGGTTAAATGGCTGTATGGACACTTTGCAAAAAATTAGTGGGTTTTGAATCACAGTTTGGGCACTCGGTCTCTAAAAGGTTCGCCATCATTGACTTAGACATTCTTTATTATTTATTTAATTCATATATGTTTTAAAACATTTTAGCCCTGGCTCTTCACCCAAAACATTTCCCTGAAAGGCTTCTATACAATTAGTAGAGCAGGGTAGGTATGCAATATAGAAGACATGACAGGAAAAGGGGGTGGTTAGGGCATAGGGTGTAGAACAATTGAATGTCAGGAATCAGTGCTTAAAGTTAGATAGTACTAACTGACAAAAAGAATGTAATCTGCTTATGGTGGAGAGAAGACTGTTAGAACTGATCTTTTAGCAGAGCTGGAGGAGTAGCTTTGGTTTCCATTTTTCTACAGGGGAAGGACATCCTTATACATTACCCCACCCACTCGCCTGGATAGACAGGATCTTAAAACCAATCTTGATTTAGCTCCCTCTGGTGATGAGGACAATCCTTCTGCTTTGGCTAATGGATTGTACACTATAATGGCACTACAATCCATTGTGGTTCCATAGTGTATACCTGATATGCATAGAGACTGAGAAAAAAATCATAGTTCATTACTCAGAAGTTATATTCTCTTCCTGTTACATAATAACCTGTTATGAAAAAGAATCTGAAGTTGCATATTAGTAGTGCATTTGTGTGGGAATAATGTCTCAACTGGCTTTTAGACAAGTGAAACATTTCTGTGTTCAACATGAATGGTGTTTGTGCTTTTATAGAGAATGGCGTCGTGGGGAAACACGTGATGATGAAAAACCCATTCGAAAAGATGATTTGAGTAATCGGGCTACATCAGAAGAGAGAGGACAGTCTCCTGATGAAGCGGCAGACGAAAAAGCCCTGAAGCAGGATATTGATGAAGATAAAGGTCCTAGGAAAATCCTAGATGATGACAGAACAAGTTGGCGCTCACCAGGTGATGACAAGGGGCCTAAGCGTGGCCTGGATGATGACAGGGCCCCCAGGCGTGGCTTGGACGAAGATAGGACCCCCAGACGTGGCCTGGAGGATGACAGGGCCCCCAGACGTGGCCTGGATGATGACAGAGGTCCAAGGCGTGGCCTGGACGATGACAGGGCCCCCAGACGTGGCCTGGACGATGACAGGGGCCCCAGACGTGGCCTGGACGATGACAGGACCCCCAGACGTGGCCTGGACGATAGCAGGCCCCCCAGACGTGGCCTGGACGATGACAGGGGACCCAGACGTGGCCTGGATGATGACAGGGGACCCAGACGTGGCCTGGATGATGACAGAGGACCCAGGCGTGGCCTAGATGATGACAGAGGACCCAGGCGTGGACTAGATGATGACAGACCCAGTTGGCGTAACACAGATGAAGACAGGGCCCCCAGGCGTGGCTTGGATGACGACAGAGGTCCCAGGCGTGGCTTTGAAGATGACAGGGGTCCCAGGCGTGGCTTGGATGACGACAGAGGTCCCAGGCGTGGCTTGGATGACGACAGGGGTCCCAGGCGTGGCTTGGATGATGATAGGCCAAGTTGGAGAACCACAGATGAAGATAGGGGCCCAAAGCGCGGCTTAGACGATGATAGAATGTCAAGGCGTGATGACGATCGTGGGCTGAGACGTGGTGGTGATGATGATAGAGGTCCAAGACGGGGAGATGATTCCAGACCAGGTCCTTGGAGACCATTTGGTAAACCAGGTAAGCTGGTTCACATAGATTGGGACTGTACATTCTGTATTAATAGCCACCATATATTCTATGTGTCTGCACTGAATAAGTATACTAATTCATAATATTTCAGTAACAAATTGATGTGAATTTGATAAGGAGTTTCCCAAAGTGAAGTTGATATACTCCAGTTGCTGTTGATGAGTAAAATTAAGGCTGTGTCAAATGAAAAAAATGATCACAATTGCAAAATAATCCAATTATACCAAGATGAATTGAATGTAAATATGCTGACTGTGAGAAAAATATTGTTTCCTGAGATGAAAAGATCTCAGTAAACAAATTGTATAATATGTTGCCATTCATGTTTTCTAGAAACTCCAGTTTTTTTTAACCAGAGATCAGCGTAGTCAGCGATAGAATTTTGCATTCTTTGACATAAAGTTTCTAAACAACTTAGTCATCACGGGTTCTTCAGTAGTGTTGTTTGTGGTTGTACTTCACAGATAGTAATGTTCACATTACATTACAAAATGTTTTTTCTCTCTCTTGGGATTTCAGTAAAATTTGCCTCATGTGCTTTGTTTAGTTGAGTTGTGTTGCTTTTTTTCAAACCTCTTAGATCTAGCATTCTGCCCGTATGTAGAAATAGTAGTTTACTGTTAATTAAAAATACCGTAGCTCAGATGCAGAGTTGAAACTGGGGCAAATGAACCTTTTCCTCCCTTTCTTCCAAAGAGCAGCCCCCTGTGTCCATCAAAACCGATTTTGACAACCTGGAAACCTTCTGCAACAGTTGGTTGCATGGGACTTTTATATTTAATGGACTTCCACCCCAACAATTTGATTGAGGTGGGGAGGAAAGGAAGCTGTTCTACCTCATGCTGTTTTGGGGCTGCATTCCAATAATTTGCCTTGGGAGTTCTCTGAATTTTGGATGCCCGTTCCTATGTCGGATACTGTTCTGGTGACAGTATCCCACAGAACAGTATCCCACTGACATTGGCAGAAAACCCTTGCTTTCTTTCCCTCTTAAGATTTTGAGATAGGAAAGTATGAGTATTTTCCTTTGGCAGGTGGATGGCGAGAACGAGAAAAGGCTCGAGAGGACAGCTGGGGACCTCCGCGAGATTCCAGACCTTCTGAAGATCGTGAATGGGATAGAGATAAAGATCGTGATGAAAATGAAAAGGACCGAGAAATTGACAAAGACCATGATTTTGATCGGGAAGACCGTTTCAGGCGTTCTAGGTTGGGTTTTACTGCCTGCCATATAAAGATATATATTTTATATATCTTTTTAAAATGTCTTAAATTGTTGTGTGATTAGGTGTTTCACCTCAGCAAGAATGTGTGATATATGGCATCAGTATTTTGAAACACAAGTACAGTAATTTATAGTTGGCTATCACCTGTAACACAGGATTGATTTTTGCTAATTCCGCTACAGCTTTAAGTAAAAAAAGTGTATTGATTGCTGCAAGAATGGCCATAAAAGAGTTGGCAGTTTATTACCATAAACATTTGAGAATGCTTTTAATATATTCAGGAAGATTAGCAGTCAGTCCTTGTTTTTGTTTTAAAACCAAGTTTTGGTGGTTTTGCCATAAAATGGCTTGGTCTGGATTTTATTTTGCATTTCTTTTTGCAGCAAAAGAAATTGCAGTTAAAGCTTTTTCTCATTACAGTAATACAGTACCTTGGTTTATGAGTGCCTTGGTTTAAGAGTGTTTTGCAATACGAGCAACTATTTCTGATCAATTTTGCCTTCATCAACAAGCTATGTTTTGCAGTACGAGTACTGGAGCAGGTTACATGATCAAAAATGAGCCAGTGGTGGCTCAACGTCCTTCCCTCCCTACTGGATTGTGAGGGATTGCCTGGAACGTTCCATCGCAAGCAAGCTTCCAAAGCAGAAGGAGGAGAGAGGAACAGAGATTTCCCTTGCACCAACCAGGAATGTTTTCAAAGGAGAGCATAGTTTAGGGTTTTATTTATATTTATATTTTTTATATTTATATTTATATTTGTTTTCAACACCCTTTCTTATTTTTAAAAAATTTCTAATCATGACACAGCTAGTCAAGAGTGTGGAGGGCTACGAGTTGCACTTTATTATTGTCCCATTAAAAACACAGAGTAAAATCCAGTTGTTATTCCCAAGCAGAGCAGATTCCGTACCTAAACCATGGTGTAGACGTGGACTTTTAGCCAACTTCTTTTGTGAGTTTTGGCATTTTGTGTGTACAGTATGTGTTCTATGGGGGACCGCAGTATATGAACTGTGAATTGATGGGGGACTATACTAACATATCCTTCTGTTACTAAAGGGATGATGGTGGCTGGAGAAGAGCGCCAGCTGAAGAGACTTCTAGCTGGAGGGACTCTAGTCGCCGTGATGAATGGGATAGAGGTGGCCGTGACTCTAGAGATGACCGGGGTCGTGATCTTCGAGATCGGCGTGGTGAAGAAAGGGAAAGAAGAGTGCCACCTCCCAGGACAGACAGGGAGGAAGGTAGTATTCCACTATTCTGTTCCTTACTCATAGCATTCTTTCAGGGAAACATTAAGTATTATAATTTATCTAGATATATAGATAGCTTGTATATCTGCATAACTTCCATCCTGTATACTTTTAAATTATAAGTTAGTACCCAATCAGATTCACTTCCATTGTGGAGTAGACATTTCGAGCTAGATACTTCTTTGTATTTGTGAATACAAATACCAAAAGTTTTGCAGTTTTACTTCTAAAGTATTTTATAGTTTCAGCAGTAACTATAAAAGTACTTTAGAAGTAAAGTATTTTTGAAAACCAACAGTATCTGAAGTGTTATGTAGCTCTGCAATCTAAGTATCTTTAGATACAGTTGGTTCTGAAAAGTATTTTTCCATTCTAGTCTTAATTTCCAAAGTGTAAGAGCTAATCAAACATATATCCTATTTTAATCTCCCAACACACGTTTTAGCCGCCTTTTCAGGAAGGGAGGGAATGACTACTTATTGAAGCAGAAAAGTGTCCAAGCTCACGAAAATAAGGGAAAACTTATGTCTTATTTATGGCAGTAAAGTTTCCAAATATCTACAGTTGCTATTTACATTTGTCCGGAGCACACAGTTTGAACTGCCGCCATGACAGATGGCAGATGGACTTTCCCCCAAACAGGAGATTAGGCGATTTCTGAAGCTACAAAGTTTGCCGCCGCAATTCTTCGCAGCCCCCAGATGCTGCCTCTCTTCACCCCTCCCTACAGGGGGGACTTTCAGGTTCTGTTTGTCTGGAGGTATGTGGCATCAAACATAAGAAGAGCCATGCTGGCTTAGGCCAAAGGCCATCTGGTCCAGCTTCCTGTATCTCACAGTGGCCCCACCAAATGTGTATGGGAGCGCACGAGACTAGATATCTGTCTCCTGATACCATCAGATAAGCCCCAGTTGAAACAACACTCTTGTTTGTTTTTCAGTGAGTTCATGGAGACGTGGTGATGACAAAAAGGAGGAACGTGAAGAACGTGAAACTGTTCGAAGACCACCTGCTGCGGCTGCTACTCCTGCACGTTCTGTTTCGAAGGAGCGAGAAAAAGATGGTGAAAAGGAGAAAGGTGCCTGGAGAACAGAAAAAGACCGGGAAGCCCTTCGTCGCATTAAAAATGAAACTGATGAAGATGGTTGGACCACTGTGCGGCGTTAAGTTCACAACCTAAATGGTTTTAAGTTGGTGTTTAGCATCAGTTTGATAACAGATTATAATATTGGTGCTTTGACACTCTGAATTGGAATCCTTTAACAATTTTTCTAGGTAATGTGAAGGCATGAAACTCTTACTTGTATGTAATCTGATCATGCATAGAACTTGCAATTAAAAGTTGGAAATTAAATATTGGTTATCTGAAATTTCAAATGTTGTATATGTCACAGATCACTTGGTGGTAAGAAATAAAATATTGGACCCTGTACTTATGTTTGAGTGGCAAGTATATCTCTGTTAAAAACACAACTGAAATTTATTTTAAGTAGCTTTTCATCCGGAAAGTAGTATGTTTGAAACTACATTTTTAGTACTTAACATTATAGCTTTGTGAGGCCATACTGTACTTCCTACAGTAAGCTTGAATACTTCTTACTCGAGGTATTTTGTTGGGAAGAGATTTTTGCTGATAGTATTCTATGAATTCAGTATGTTTTAATTTGAATGGCATACAGTAAATATTACTGATTTTCAGCTACACTGGGACATTTTTGTAGACTACTTGAATTCATACACTTATCAAGCCATTTTACAATATTAGTTTTCACACGGAATGCCACTTCAGTGTCAAAACAACCAATGACAAATTGAAAGCATTTGAATAAACACCACCGAGGGCTCCCCTCTACCCCCACCGCTTTTTCTGTTATGGATAATTCATGCCTTTTTCAAGCATTTATATATAATGTTCTATTTCAAATGTGTGGTTTGGAGGAAATGCTCACTCTTCCTTTCTTTCCCAATTTCTTGTCTTCAGGGTAAGTGCTTTACCTTTAAACCAAGTGCTTTGTAGTAAGGGCTGGTTGACTTCAATTTGGGATGAATTAGCAAAGTTAGTGATTGTTTTCAAATGAAGCCAATGCAGGACTTGCTGCTATGTGTTAAATTTCAGTGATAAATAAACTTAACAAAATAAGGTGATTTTGTTGTGTTGGTGATGGTGGTTTATTCATTAACATTGCAGCCTTGTGTAAAAGTGTTTTCTAGTTCACTATGTTGGTGTGATTTAAGCACACAGGATTTTAGCTTGCAGAACTTACAGGACTTGGAAGGAATCAACCTTGTCAACAGACCTCATGACTTCCTGTAATTCAGAGGAATCAGTGCCCTCTTGAGTAGTTGGGTGACTGTTTGGATGGAGACCAAATGAACTCAAATTGCCCTTGATTGCTGTAGATCTGCTGTTTACACCTACAGTATTTTTCCATGTATACGACTATTTTTGCTTAAAAAGCGAGGGTCATCTTATACACAGAAGTAAGCTGATGAGAGAAACTAATTTTGGGTTGGAAATGTGTGGGTCATCTTATAAATGGGGGGCATATTATATACAGAAAAATATGGTAGCTGTCTTATTAGCCACAGTTGAAATTTTGCTAGATTTACCCTGAAGTACAAATTAAAGAACGTTAAAATGAGAAAAGAACGTTGCCTACAGCTGGGAACTTTTTCTGTTAATAAAGTGGGTTAATGCAGATTTGCTCATCTTCTCTACCCCTCAAGATCGAGGGATGGTTTTCTGTACCATTATATTACGCTTTAGCTTGAAGGCAAAAGATGTCCTGATACTATAGTTGTATTTGTTTTCCCTTTGTAGCTGTGAGGAAGCTCCAAGAGTGAGCCTTGTTAAAAAAAAAAGTTGAAAAAGTTTCCATGATCTCAGTTGTACTTTTTTTTTCATTGTAGCTCCAGTAGGGAAAGTAAGCCAGTCTGTACAGAAGGAGCCTGAAGTAGCAGCAGTTGAAGCAATGTCCTAGCAGTTGTAGACCTTAGATTCCATTCAAAACTGACCTTTTGTTCCATAAAGAATCAATATCAGAAAAATATTAGTATACAAGACTTACAGTACAGAACCTGGGAAGCTGCTTTGTTGCTGCCTTTGCCGTCTTGGTACATCATTCCTAGATTGCTATAAAAATAACACTGGTGACTAATACAATAGGTTTGGAAGACAATCCGAGCCCTATGACAGCAAAGGTTGATTTCTGGGTTAAAACTGAAAAAATTACCCATGAGGATATAGCTTCTGAACGGACTGGATAGCTGAGTGAGATAGGAAACTAGCTGCAGACCCAGAGGTTGGGAATTGCTATGCCCTACTGTGCATCTCAAAAGAGCCAGCCTGTGTGGCCTTAGCAAGCTGCAGCATCCCAGGATGCCACCACAAAAGAGAATGGTAAACCACAACTGAGTACAAACAAACACTGAAAAGATTCACCACAAGTAACACGTTATAGCTCCTAGGTCAGGCATGTCTAAACGTTGGCCCTCCAGATGTTTTGGACCACAGCTCCCAGAATCCCTAGCCTGTATTTCCAATGGCAAAGGACTATGGGAGTTGTGGTCCAAAACATCTGGAGGGCCGAAGTTTGGGCATGCCTGTCCTAGGCTATGTAGGTCATAAAACACTACTGGATTTTATTAGGAATAACAGCCACTACATGATGATTTCATTGATACCATAACATTAATTAGAAACAATAGCTAAGATGGAGTATGTACCATCATTGAGCTCAATTGTCAGATAATGATTGCTGAACATTAGGAAGACGAAATAATTTTACACGAGATGCCTTAAATGAGAAATGTGTAGGCACTAGGATGGGTTGTCCCAGCTTATTCACCATGTTGGGAAACTTAAGAGCAACCAAAATGGATACTTGAATGGGTATCTTCAAGCAGTGTGGGGCCTCTACCGAGTTCTGAATTCATCAGAATTAATTCATTGCCTACAGTATACGTCCAAGTATCTATAGAAGGAGTCTAAGTAAAGAAATCATTGGTCATGCTGGCTAACAGATAAGTAACTTAGAACTAGAATATAAGTGCAGCAGGGAATATTTTCTATAAAGTTATTGGGACTATTGACACAAAAGATAACCTCTCATTCTGAATAATCCTGCATGTTGGGTCATGTGTTCAGAGATACATGAAGAGACTACAAGTTACCATCCACTAAATCCAACTTAGTATGTCATCTAGAGTGTAGTGTGTAAACCATCAGAAGAAGTTGTGGGGTGTTTGTAGGTTCACTGTCATCAATATGCAGACAACACTCAACTCTGTCTCTTTTCCATTTGATTCCAAAGGAACTGTCTTGTCTCTAAACTGATGCCTGATCTCTCGAATGGACAGGTTGAGAGCAAACACATACTGTGTATGTAAAGTTAATCTTGGGGAGACTGGTGCTCTTGGTTAGTAATAAGGCAGACCAGGGAGAAGGGAAGGGATCCACCCTATTATATGGAGTTACAGCCTCCCTGAAAACACTGGTTTGCAGCCTGGGTGCACTCGGGGATTCATCTCAGCCTGGATTTTCAGTTTTTGGTGGTGGCTAGGAGTGCATGTACATTAAATCTCCTGCACCTGCTACTGGAGATTGTCTTGAGTGGGCTAAAGTGACACATACTTCATCACATCCTGTTTGAATTACTCTAATAAGCTGTAGAGGCTGTCTTTGAAGTGTGCTTGGAAACTTCAGGTGGTTCGCATGCTGGAGCCAAACTGCTGCTTACATCTGGTCACAGGAACCAGATCAACTCCCTTGCTACAAAAACAACTTCGGTGGCTACCCCTCTGTTTCCTGGCCTAGTTCAAAGTACTGATTCTGACCTATAAAACACTATATGGCTTGGGTCAGGGCTATTTAAAATACTGCACCTCATATAGTTCTCTGAATCTCACGTCTTGGAGGGAAGGACTCCTTTGGGTACCACCACCATAGAAGGCCTGTTTGGTGAGGATCCAAGAGGGGGTTTGCAGCCTATGAAATGCCTTGCCTCGTGTGGCTAGATTTGGCTTGCTCTTTACAATCCTGTTGGCATCTTAAAACCTTTTTTTTTGGTTGACATTAACTTCTGAATGCCCTCCTTGTGGGATTGTACTTGTTGGAATGAGATGCAAGATATTTTGATCTGCTTTATTTAAAGCAGGTCTCTTTACATGGGTTTTAAGCTTGAAATTGATGGTTTTTAAAAATATTTTAATTCGATTGTAAAAATGCCTTAATTTATTCTGATTTTATACGTTTATGTTTAATTAATTTACACCACTGTGTCCCTTTGATGGAAGAAAGGTAGGATATACATTAAGAAAATAAAGAAATTTGTTTCCAAAAATTGGATGTGATGCCTATGTAATAGTTGTGAGATGGCAAAACCAGTTGATAAAAGTTACCAGTACAGTATTTCTGTATGTGTAAGTGCAACAGGCTGTGAGCGAGGAAGAGCAAAGAAATTGTCTTTATATTGGAAATGAAAATGTTCTTGCTGTTTAACAATGTTTCACACACACAGCAAAAGACAAGAATAACTAAGAGTCACCGTCTTCCCTGTACAATATTATTTTGATGCAAGCAGGTGTAATGCTAACCTAGCTCAAAAGAGGGATGAAAGGTGCCTTCTTCTGATTATAAGAAACTAAAAAGAAACACCTGAAAAATCATGTCAGAATTAGTGTTCAGTGCAACTTCATCAAAGCCATTGTAAAGGATCAGAACAGAAATACAACTGTTTTGATATGAACTTGACAAGTGCTACCAGTTTTCAGATGTTACACAAGGGATTTTGCTGTTAAGACTGCTACTTGGAGCAAAGTGAAGAGGAGGAAAGCTAATTAGGCGTTGGAGGTGTGCTGCTAGCTAGATCATCATCATCATATGCCATCAGTTTGATTCTGACTTTTGGCAACCCTTTTCAGGATTTTGTAAGCAGACAATTCTCAGAAGTTGCTTACCATTCCCTTTTTCTGAGGAAGACACTGCAGTTTCCTCAAGGCTACACAGGATGACTCTCTTTCGCAGGAGGCAGAGTGGGGAACCTAACTCCGATACTCTGCCTAAACCACCGAGCTATTCAACCACATTGTGTGTGTGTGGGGGGGGGACCTTTGGCCCTCCAAGTGGTTTGCACCACAACTCCCACAGTCCTTTGTACAGTAGGGCCCCAATATCAACTGATTCATTAAACACTGATTCAGTTATCCACAGTTGACAGAGGAAAATAATCCAGCAGCTGCAAAGCAAGCTACTGTCACTAAACAGCAGTTTAGTGGGGGGTTTTTTGCATTCTCTCTTATCCACAGTTTGCGTTATCCATTGGAAGGCCTAGAACCAATCCCCCAGTGGATACTGGGGTCCTACTGTAACTGGCAATATAGGCTTATAATTCTGGGAGTTGAGGTCCAAAACATGTGCTGGGCTGAAGGTTCCCCACCCCTGAGATACTGAAACCTGTTTATCTGTTCTGCAGGACAGGTTTTGGAATTCTGGAAATAACTGCTGTATCTCTCTCTACTGTAACAAACGATAGTGTAACAAACCAAGAGATTTGAACTTCAGCACTAGATAAAATCCAGCTGCACTGAGGACCTCAAGTTACCATAGTTACTGTTCATGAGAGTGGAGAATGCAGATCAGCTGACTTGTCACTTGTGAGGTAGGTGCTTATTTGATCACTGACTTCTTTCAGGCAACAGCCAGAATCCTATTAATTATGCCTATCAGCACAGATGAATTTGTGCAGCACACTGCAGACCAGGGAAGCTGATGTGGGCTTTTGCTGTCACACACCAGTTATGTGACTCTGTGTGCAAGAGCAAAGGCCTAGATTGGGTTCTTTATTTGTGGCAAATCACTATTGAAAGTAATGCTGAGAGACCAATAAGAACTGGTAATGGGATTCTGGCTAAAAGAATTAGGTCTTACCTATACAGTATTCCTGCCAAGAAAACTCCATGGTCATGGGGTCACGAATAGTCAGTCACAACTGTAACGACACAACACACACACACATACAGTAGTGATGATATAATAGTACAGGCATGTTTCTTAAACACTTTGTTGTTTTTTAACAACAAAAACCTGAACTTCCAGTGAAGGTACCTTTGAAGTTATTTTAGGCTTTCTCCCCCTTCGTAGTTTGGATATAAAACTAGTGTGAAGAGATGTAGCTCCATGACGCCAGTATCTAATTGGCCATTTCTCTCTAACAAATTGGGAAAATATCTGTGTTGGTAGCATCACCACAGGAAGGTCTTGCCAGCAGTGGTAGAGAAAGCATTGAGATTGCAAAGGAACACAGTTCTGCACCATCAACACTGTAAAACATTTGATAAAATTATACATTAAATTCTTAAAAAACAAAAACAAAAACCCACCAAACCCAGTTTATATGTGGCATTGTGCTTCTGCATCCATGATTCAAAATGCCAGGAAATGGCCTGATATTGCTGCACAATGTCATGCCCCCGTTGTCAGCAAGAAAACGGGTGCCAAGCTCTATATAGCAAAGCCAGCCTGAGTGTTGACAACACCAGTGGCAACACTCAACGATGGTCTACGGGATACCTTCTAATGCTCACTATCATTCACAAAAAGACACCATGCCAGGAAATATCCCAGAAGCTGACTTTTTTTTTACAATTAGTTAACTACTATTAACCCAAGCATAAAGCAATTCTCGGGTCTATTTTTCCAATAATTATTGCAGGAAGCCTATCTTTCTGAGTTGCCCTCAAAATCTTTCAATGCAGAAACTTAATCTCTACTAAGGACTTTTCAGTACAGGTCCAGATGTTCTGGAATTCTTAATGAAAATGTTCTGTCTTTCTACAGTTACAACAAAAAAACCGCAGCACCTTTGCTAATTTGTAGGGGATATTTCCATTGCTAACTCCTACAGGAAAATGCATTTCCTTACTTTTCCACTTCAATATTTAAGGGTTTTTTAATTTTGATTGGATTGTATGCACTTACATGATTGGAAGGCTAGCCATAGCAGCTAGAGGTTTAGCCTCATAAACCCATACAAGTGGCACAATTACTCCTCCCTACATAGTTAAGAAATTTTAGAACATATTCTTGTTTAGTGTACTTAAGTATTGAGACAAACATCTGAATTTTTTGTCTTGTTACGATGCATGGGTTGGCTGACGTGTGAAGTTCAACAGTTTCCATACAAGTGTTCTTCCAGTATGCCCTGGGCAATTATGTTGTTAAAAGACTAAAAACACAACTTAAGATGCAAGGTACACTCTATGCACTTGTACTTATTGCAGTTAATAACTGATTATTATTTAATTCATACAAGGGTCAAATTGAGTTGCCTTTGTATTTCAAGTTAGGGCGCTTTTACACAACCTCTAAAATCCGGTGGCAACTTAAATTCGGACCAGAGATTGTGGGGGTTTGTCGCTCTTCCTGTGTTCCCACCCCTCCGCACTCCATTGTTCCTGTCTGCAGGAGGGGAGGGAGAAAAAAAGGGAGAAAAAAATGCAGGCTCACATCAGTCTGCCGTAGTGATTCCTGTCTCTTAAAGGGGCAGCAGGGACAAAAAACAAAGAGAAGGCGAGGGAGCCCGGCATTTACAGCTTTACAATCCGCATTGGAAGATTTTTACCTCCTGAAGGCCAGGTACTTGAAAAGTGCGCTGGGACGCACTTAGGTGGGCGTGGTCGTACTTTATTTTTTTTTAAGTGCGGAGCTGGTGGGAAAACATTTTTAAGCTCCGGATCTGGGAGCCCTTTGCCTCGAATTTTAGGGGTCGTGTAAAAGTGCCCTTAGAAAGTTTATCTTTTGCTATTTGCCCATTAATAAACAGGAGCGGAAACTGACTACTCACGTGAAGGACATCCACAGTGGGTCATACTGATTGTTGTTTCAAAGGTACAGACTTTACTAATTAAAACAAGCCTTCAAGACAGTTGCGACTCATTACGTAGTTTGGTCCACATTGGTCTTAAGGACACACAAGTGTACTTGGAAAGGAGGGGAAAAATAGGCTGAACGTGGGGTGTTTGCAACATCTTTACTTTCACTTTGTAAAACCAACCAAGTCATCTTGGCTGGGCTACAGGGAGATAACTGGCATTTAACAAAAGGTAAAGATAGGGAGGCAATGTATTAAAACTCCCCCATGGCAAAACATACCAACAAGCACTCCAAATTAAATTTGAATATAAAGAGGTTAAACAAAAGTGATTCTATATCATAGGACATTTCTTCAACATATACTGTAAACTTCCATTTCAATCTCTAGAAAGTAATATTGCTTTGGAAACAGTGAAGAATTCCGTGAAAAATGAACAACAGTCCAGTACATTTAATTCATTGGTGTCCTTTCAAGCTTTGCTGTTTACCCATGAAAGGACTGTCCTATTGAAACACACACCTAAGTAATAACAGCAATAGCATTAACAATAATAATCTTCATTAAGGTATGATACATCAAGCCAAAGTCACATGATTCTACTGTGGCTCTGTTTAAAAGTTCTCTTTTAAAAGTCTTTCTTTCCCAGCCAAGAATTAATATTAAAGAAAGCTACATCAGTTGGGGTAGACTCTTAAAGGACATATCCTTAATTCCATTTAAAAATTAGATACGTTTTACAGTAAACAAATACAGTACCTCTAAACGGCATGTTATAATTCTTAATAGAGTTAATTCAAGGGCCAGGCTTCCTGGCTATTACTTATACAAACTAGAAACTATACTCGGTAATTCTGATACATAAATCAAGAACATTTCTCGCTGTACATTCTACCGTCTTCGTGTTCAAATATATTAAGAGGAAACATCATTCGATTAAACGCCATTATTAGTTGTTTTAAAAAAAAACTAGGAAACGTCTTTTTTTCTTCCTCTAGAGGGCACACGTGAGCGCAGAAAACCCACCCAACACAAAATTAAAGGGAAGATTGCGCGCGTCTCTCGCTCCGCTGTTGTCCGTCGTCCCGCCAAACCCGGCCGCCAGAGGCTCTGCGCCGCGCCCCCTAGCGGAGCTTCTTGCCGAGGATGTGCCGGGCACTTTTGAGCGGCTGTCTGGGGCCGCTGCCGTGCATTTTGGATAAGGGGCAGTATTTGATGGTGTGCGCGTTGTCCCCGCTGGCGCCGCACAGCGGGCAGGTGTACCTCCGCAGCACCGGGCACAAGACGCGGCCGTCGGGTCCCTTGAGGATGTGCGTGGTGTAGAGCGCCACGGCTTCCTTGTTATTCCGGCAGAAGACGCAGACTTGCAATTCGGGCTTCAAGAGCCGGGAGGAGCCGCTCCTCGGGGGCGCCTGCAGCCGGCTCTCCACCACCAAGCGGCCGCCCCAAGCGTGCGGCGACCGGTCCCTCTCCGCCAGGTGCTCCGGGGAGCAATTGAACACCATCGAGCCCGGGCTGGAGCGGCCCGAGAAGGGGCTGAAGTCGGCAAAGCGCTCCTCCAGCAGCAGGCTCTCGCCGGGGCTCAGGTGGCGGTGGTGGTGGTGGCCGCACAAGGCGAAGTCGTGCAAATCCAGAGAGTTTTCAAAATAAGGGGTCCCCTCGTCCTCGTCTTCCTCCTCTTCCAACTCTTCTTCTTCCTCCTCCTCCTCCCCCTCGTCCTCCTCTTCCCCTTCCTCGGCCGCCTGGACTTGCTGGACGGTGGCGGCCACGACCACCGAGGAAGGCCCCGTCCGGAAGCCCTGGTCGTGGCTCACCGCTTTGGTGATGAGCGTGGCCAGCCCCAGGTAGTCGTTCCAGGAGTTGAAGGCGTTCCCGAAGGCGCCGCCGCCGCCGAGGTGACTCTTGGCGCCGTAGCGGCTGCCGCCGGGCGGCATCAACTCCACGGGCGGCGGGAGGTGGTGGTGGTGGTGGTGGTGGAAGTGATGCTGGTGGTGATGCTTCTCCACTAGCTTGCCCGGGTGGAACGTCTCCATGGGGGGAACGAGGACCTCCAAACCGCACGCTCCGTCCTATGTATGGGTAGACGAGGGAGGGAGGAAAGGGCGAAGGGAGAGAGGAGCGCGAGCGGGCGCGCAAAGCCAGCCAGCGAGCGAGCGAGCGAGCCAGTGTCTCGCCAAAACCCGCACACACAACGCCCACCCAGTTCCTCCTCCTCCTCTTCGTCTTCTGCCAGGCTTTTAGGGCTCAGCCTCGGCTGAAATAGGAGGCACAAGGAGGGAGGCGGGAGGGTAGGGAGGAGGCTGCGCTCTCATTGGCCTCCAGCCCAAGCGGGCCCGCCGCCCCGGCCAGCTGTCATTGGCTGGCGAGGTTGAGTCGACTCTCTCGTGCCTTGACAGCTGGGCCTCCTCCGGGGCGGTGATTCGGAGCGAGGCTTTCGGTCCGGAGCGAAGAGGGTGGGATGGATGGGGGTGGGAGGGAGAAGGTCTCGGTGGGGTTTGAGAGCCGTCGCAGTCCCGCCAATCAGTCGTGTTACCCCCACCCCCACCCCCACCCCCGTGGCTTCCCCGCCCCTTCCCGAGTGAGAAATAAACGGCCCTCGTTTAGGGAGCCACAATCACAACAACAGCGTCCATATGTGTTGCGTTGTTCTCCCCACCCCCACCCCCACCCCCACCCCCACCCCCACCCGGAGTAGCCTGCCATGGAAGGAGCGGAGGGCGCCCTTAGGATTCCAACCCCACCGGCATGGGCGCAGCCAGGAAAGAGTCCTATATTGCCTACTGGCACAAACGGACCTACCCACCCACCCAACGTGACCCTCGGTGGAAATCCACAGGTGAAGCGTCCTGCCCTGGAGGCAAAGAGATGGGAGGAGAAAAAAATCACCTGCTGATCTCTCTGTCTCTCTTTTTTTAAGGCAGCTGTTCAAGCCACAACGTTTTCTCCACGGTATAAAAAGTATAAAAAGGTGGCTACTGTGGTGCCTGCAGGCGAGAGCAAGAGCGCTCGCTTCCCTCCACCCTAAAACCGGTGCTTGGTATTTCTTTAAAATGTGCACAGGTGAAAATTAGAGCCAGGTCAACAATACCTGTGTGTGTGTGTGTGTGTGTGTGTGTGTGTGTGTGTGTGTGTGTGTGTGTGTGTGTGTGTGTGTGTGTG
>JAHTLZ010000379.1:3430365-3465583 GCA_023846285.1 Phrynocephalus versicolor
CTATCTATCTATCTATCTATCTATCTATCTATCTATCTATCTATCTACAATGCTATTATTGCTTTAGAGATCAACTGGTTGCTTTCCAGTGCAGAGTGGGTTCAGTTTTCTCTTTCTGAGGTGAAATTTTCTTCACTGTTGCTAGGACAACCTTGATTCCAAGCCTTGACACAAGTGGCCCTTGTAATTAAATACAGATTACTGTGCATTATTGAGCTTTAATCAACTGAAATATCAAACAAAGTGAAAGAAATACGTAGAACAGAGAGAGCGGAGGTAAAAATCACCCAGGCTTTTTGGAAAGGAGAAGAAACTGTGCACCTAATTTTGGGGGGCGAGGTAGGGGAGGCAACCAGTTTAATATCAGTCCTGGCTATTATCATAAGTGGTGAGGGAGGATGGGACTTGCAATCCAGTGGCAGCTGGAAGACCACAAGTTGCTCTCTTCCACAGCCCCAATGAAAGCAAATCGTCTCTCAGAAAACTCTGATCGTTTAACCCTTGGGAGAACTCCAATGAACTCTCTGAGGTCTATTTCTTCTCCACCCAACTGAGCAGTCAGCTTACCAAGCCGCCATCTTGTTTTTAGTCATGGCAGGAAGGGGGTGGTACATTACTTATGAGATTGGGTACATTCTAGAATCTTCTTGCTTTTTCTTTCAGATAGCTAAAATAGTTATTATTATAAAATCAGCACTGAGACTATAATTCTCCCCCTAGTGCTGTTTTCTACATTTCTACTTTATTTGATTTGTTTATGTCTGTCTCTGTCATTTATTTACAGAACTACTGCTTTTCTCTTTGCAGGTGCTCGTGGATGGCACCCTCCAGACTGGGAGGATGCCAGGTGTGTAACACTCTGATTTGGGCTAGACAATGACTGGGTAAGCCTGGCTGTAGACTGGGTGGATACCTTTAACACTCCAATACATGTTTTCATGGAGGATGGTACCCAGTAGGGCAGAAAGAAAGAAGGAAGGTGGTAGGAGGTTGCCTACAAATGAATGGTCTACCACATTGTAGATGTTGGTGGTGCTGTTTAGCACATCCTATTCCAGGTCACAGCCTTTTACTTTCCATATTTTCTGGAGTGGTGGTGGATTTTGGAGCTCTCTTACCTGGAAATCCTCATACGGTTCCTATAAGTTGGTTTCCAACTTGATGGCACATACAACCAATACCTGTCCCCAAATCCTACCCTGATATTTCAACAGCTCCATATGGCTCTCATCACCAGCCTGGCAACCTGAAACTGTATATTGGTAAGGACAGCTTACCTCAGTATTTTAGGTATCTGGCTGCAGAGCCAAGGCTCAGAGTTCCCCAGAATGGTCACTGCTAATGAAACATACTTAATGGGTGTTGGGAAAGTCTGCATAGGTGTGACTGTCTCTCTCTCTCTCTCTCACTCACTCACACACACACACACACACACAGAGAGAGAGAGAGAGAGAGAGAGAGAGAGAGAGGATTGAGGCTTATAACTGAATATTATTATTATTATTTTGTTTCATTTAAGCACAGTATATGAAAACCTTGTTTTATATTCCCTGTTCAATTGCATTCAACTTTTTTTCCTATAAAGGAATCTAGACAAACTAGACTTATTAGTTCATAGTAATCAGTTCCTAATGTAAATATAAATAATTTAAAAAAAATAATTCCCCTCAAGTAAAAAAACAAATGTTGAGCCTGGTTAGGTTCAGGCTACTTCCCAGATATACAAGAAAAGTATTTGTTTTTCTACATGCAACATTGTGTCTGTTTCATGGTTTATCCAATTTGTTGCCTTTTAAATGAAAGCCACAAACATAGGTTTTAAAAGGTTAATGGAATTTCATCTTATCAGTCTGAGCAACATTGTTGTGAAATGACAGCAACCTGGAAGCTAATGTTTGTCATGAAAACATTCTTTTAAAAAAAACCAAAAACCCTAGATGATATTATAGCTCAGATTGCTTGAGGGATAAAGTTGAAGCGGCAAAGATATTCATATATTCTGTTTAGACGAAACCCAAGCAGGCTTTTAAAAATTGAGATTCCAAAGGCATCCTTTATTTAAGAGCCAGTTGTGGATTTATTTCACAAACATAGCTGGAGTGCAGCTGGGTGACAAGTTCTATAAGGATGTCAGTCCACAAATGTTTAAAAAGATTTTCCAGTTACAAGAAAGCTGATCAAAACATCTAGCTCAAAATAAGGGATGCCAGGTCTCTGTTGGTCTATGGAATCGGTCTGTATGGACTCTGGCTTCATGCAGCTGTGTTCTATTTTATTGATTATATTCCAACCTCTTCTTCCTTCCAAAGACTTCAGCATATATTGTCTTCTTCTCTATCCTTCATTCCAGCCTCACCACAGCCCTGTGAGGTGGGACAGGTTATGGAATATTACCAGAGTTTTAAAAAGTTACATTTCAAGACTGCAAGTCCCAAAATGTTCCAGGCAGCAGATTCAATGGCCGCTGCTGGCTGTGAGATTCTAGTCCAAAATAGAGAGTAATTTTTGCAGGCTGTAATGTTCCCCTCACATTATCTATGCATCTCAGTGCTGAATAGAGGTTTGTCTCCTGAGTCCTGGACTTAAATCTGATGATACCTGGCAAGCAAGGATGTGGTGGCTGGTACTTGTTGCAGCTGATGGAGAAAAAAACCACAGCAATAAATAAAAATGGGTGTTCAAATCATAGGGGCATACGTATAGACACACAGACAGAAGCAGGCAGGCAAACAGTCACATGTGCATACATAGAGGCCTCAGTAAGAAGGCAGACAAGAATGAGCTTGCCATTACCATACCACAGAGCCAAGCTCTTGGTTTAGATCAGGCATACCCAAACTTCGGCCCTCCTGATGTTTTGGACCACAACTCCCAGAATTCTAAGCCTGTATTTCCAATGGCAAAGGACTGTGGGAGTTGTGGTCCAAAACATCTTGAGGGCTGAAATTTGGGCATGCTTGGTTTAGATCATAAGTGGCCAACCTGAGGACCTTGCTGCCCCCATAGCATTCCTTGGAGCCCCCCCCACCGCACCCATTTTCCCTGCTGATCAGTGAGGTTGTTCTGTTCCGCCGTTGGCAGTGGGGATGGTGCACGTTCTGGCCACACCCACTGGGAGCCCGGTCCATATGTGTGGTTCTCAAAGGACCATGCAGCTACTAATAGGGCCCTTCTTCAGCACTGAGTTGCCCATAAGTTGCCTATTTTAGATCAATGAATGTTAAAAAAAATCAAGATACGTCCCTGAGTCAGGGAACAGAAAAAGCCACTCTCTTGACACAGAAGTCTGTGTGTGCCCCATGTGTATGCTAAAATCTAAATTGAGTTGTTTGAAACCTGGTTTAAAAGAGGGATGTTTTGTCAGTAGGATCCATGCCCAAACAAGGTGAGAAAAGTTCCTGCACTGACAATCTGGAATTCCCTCCTCTAAGGATGTAGCATGCACTTTGACTTCCACTTTCAGAGTGTTCAAGGCACCCCAAATTTATCATCCCATAAATCCTTAGAACAAGGCTAAATTCTTAATCCCCTCGTTCCTCCTCCTGTTCTGCTCCTCAGATTGATTGTTGAAGTTTGCTTTTTAAAAAGTCTTTGTAAACGCTCTTTGCAAAGACAAGTTGGGAAAAGAAATTGGGCAATAAACTCCACATTTCATTTTATTGATCTGTCCTCCGTGAAAACGAGACCCTTGGAGTAAATTTCTGGGAAGTTTAATGCTTAAACTGGGAGTTATGTGGCTGTTCATTTCAGACCTCTGTGAATGCTAATTCAAATGGCCCTTGTCTGCTGGGGCTGTTGTGCAGATTCTGGTAGCTTGGCATGAATGTTTTAGTTCCATGGGGGCTCTTGTGATGCTCCAAGTGGAACCAGTCAAGAGAAAGGCTCGCAGGAACAAGCAGATTTGGAATTAATTGTTTCAAAGTACAACCAAAAGAGTTCTTGAGAGCCAATAGGTCCGTTAATATACATGATGGCATCACTAAGATGAATATAGACAAAACCTGGGCTGATTCAAAAGAAACAAATGCAACATTCTATGTCCATGCTAAATTGTGTATATTTCTGTTTGTGTATATAAGCCTTCGGTCCTTAATTAGACTTTGGATGGTTCAGTGAGATATGTATCTGGCGGTTGGGCAGAGGTGGGGAGTTCATTTCTCACTGTGGCTCCAAGGCGAAGACCCAATCTGTGTTACTTTGGGCATGGGCAAACCATTTCTTGGTTCTCTGCACATAGAAAACCATGGAAAGAGTCACTCTAACTTACTTGATGACACAGAATTAATTAAAGATATCTTAGATAGAGCAACATACAGGTCCTGTAAAAAGAAACTTATGGTTCAGGCTGACGGGGGGGGGTCACTTCCCTCACTAATCTGGGGATAAAGGTTGCCTTTCCCCCTCCCCTTTGGACTACAGGATGCCTCCTGGCAGTAGGACATGTAAAAGGTGTTGAAGTTTTATTTATGGCTTACATGTTCTCTGAAGCTAAGAATGAGCTTTCTGGGCCAGAGTGGTAATCTATTTTTCCAGCTTTAAGCAATCGTTCATTCCGGCTTTTGAAATTCAAACACAGCCCAGACTTTCTGTGGAGTGTTCTATCCCTCTCTTTTCCCAGTCGGTGGCAGTTGTTTGTTGCTGTTGATCCCTTTGGTTGGTTGCTAGTGTCTGTGCAGGAAAGAAAGCAATGTATACAAGTCTGTCTTTTCAAGTACTGTAACCGTAAGTAACGAAATGCTTTTTAAAATTCTTTCCCCTAGAAATGTCTCAGAGTAAGGCCTCTATCACATGGCCGCTAAATGTGGATGACAATAAAATGTGCCCTTTCTCCGAGAGTGGTCACGTGACATTAGATGTGCAATTACCGCCCTCACAGTAGCATTTTTGAACCACTTTTTTGTGTCCCCATTTGCCAAATGCACATCAAAGTGTTGTTTTGAAAAGCTGCAAAATGTGAAACCAGAAGAAGATGTGGCTTTTTGGAGTTCACACGACCTTTGCTTCGCATCAAAATGCACATCAGCAAGCAGAGTAATTTGATCAAACCCCTAGCGGTGGGGCAGGAACATGCGCTTGAGATGCGCTTCAGGGGGCGTGGTCGAGAGGGGCGTTCAGAAGATGCCGCTGGCCGTGGGCCTTAGATGTGAATTCAGTAAAAGGAAAAGGTGCATTTAAGTGGTCGTGTGATTAGGTTACTGAGACTTTTACTGCCAGATAATGAGAAAGAGGTGGACTCTGGGGAAACTTGTAGTTTTTCTCCGCTGTAGATCTCTGTGCTCAGAAATTTAAAACTCTGCAATCATCTAAAGCTGAAGGGAAATGCAGTTCCATAATGTCTGGAGAGATGCACTTCACCTATCCTGATGCAGATCAGTTGGAATGGGTTTACAAGAGTTCAAGAAAAAAATGTAAGTTATGGAAAATAGACCTTATGGGGAAGCATTGAAATGATGATCTATTTTTAGCCTGGAGATGATGAGATTGAGAAGGGACATGAAAGTCACCTTTATGGTTATTTTTGCTACTACTGTTTAGCAACTGCACTTTATGGGAGGGTGCAGCTTGCACATATGTGCATGAAGACCAGTGAAATATATATTATCATCCCCATGCATTTCATTCTTGATGCACACCAGTTCCCCGCCCCCTTGGGCTCGTCGCCATCTTGTCTTATTGCTTGCAGTTTCAACTGTTGTTTTATGTGTTTTTACTCCTATTAGCCACCCAGAGTTCCCGTTGGGAAGATGGGCGGGATACAAGCTCATAAATAAATAAATAAATAATAAATAAATAATGAAAAGTAATGAAAAATGAAATAAAGCTGCATAATTCATATCTATTAATATAACATGTCACTTTACCCTTTGACTTGGTTCCACATAAATTAGCATGGTGTGAGCAATAGCATACTTACTAGGGATGTGCATTCTGTATTTTTTGGTCCACCCATCCCATAATTCACCTTCCTGGGAGTTCCAGCTACAGGACCCAGACCTTATGAACACCTAAAGTGTGCTCACCTGGAGAGAAGGCCTAACTGGCAGACTTCGTACATTGAATAGGCATAACTTCCTGTTTGAAAAGGAAGTTTCCCCAGCAACTATCAGGGCTTTGTTTTATTTTTCTTTATATTTATATTTTTGGTTAATTTGTTTTCAAACAATTTCTAGTTACAGGGGGAGTTAGTCAAGTGTATATAGGGCTACAAACTACATTTTATTATTGTCACGTTAAACACAGAGAGTAAAATCCAGTTGATAGTCCCAAGCAGAGCAGATTCTGCAGCCAGGTACCTAAACCATGGTGTAGACATGGATTTCTAACCAACTTCTTTTGTGAGTTTTGGCATTTTGTGTGTACAGTATGTGGTCTATGGGACCCCAGAATGACTCTGAATTTCCATTATTTCTTATGGGGAATTTTGCTTTGGTATATGAGTGCTTTAGTTTACAAGCATGTTTCGGAACAAATTATGCTTGTAAACCAAGGTATTACTGTATCACAAATCTGGGGATGCTTAGGGCCTGTCCACAGTGGTATATAATTTTGATATATGCAGTAGGTCTTTTATGTCACTGTTTGGTATAAAAAAAAGAGATGGGAAATGTAGTCCTTCAGATGGCTGGAACCCAACGCATGCACAAATTGAATCTGGAAGTAACCCCGCAGCCAATAAAGCGGTTGTGAAAAAGATTAAGGACCTGAAACACCTTTGTCGTTTGAAGAACCATGTTACAATGTCACATCTCTTCATGAACACTTAATAAAACCTGCCAACTTTGCCATTAGAGCACGTGAATGACAAATCTAGGCACTGTCTCGGGAAATAGCACAACAGAGTGTGGCAACGAAATTGAAATATGTATAGTTATTTTATAGTCTCCTCTAATCATTTGGAGTTTCACAATCCCTGAAGGTCAGAGTTATTGCTGAAGAGAAACAAATGGGACATAATTAATTAATTCTCCATGAAATCAGCCAAAGGAATGGAATCCTTCATTTCACTAACTGTCATCTATTGTGATGAGAGTGTGCTCTTCATATATTCTCTACCTCAGATTTGTTACTGCTTTGGGAATTTTATAAAAGATTTGGCTTAAATATTTGAGCTTTAAAAGGACAATGCATGCATGTCAGCTTCTAGTCAGAGGACCTGTCCAGTGCTGTCTCTATAGGGTGACATCACTTCAAATTAGAGATGGGCACGACTCAGCGAAATTTTCGTTTCCGCTTCCGTTTTTTCGTTTTCGTTAGGTAATGAAACGAAAACGAAAATTTTTCAAAAAACAAAACGGAAACGGAAACGAAACGAAAAATTTTGCCGTGTTTTTCGTTTTCATTGCGGCAAACACATTGAACTGAAAAGAATGCTAATGAAACAGAAATGTTTCGTTTTCGTTTTCGTTAGGTAACGAAACGAAAATGAAAAATTTGCGGAAAAACCCAACGAAAACGAAAACGAACTGAAACGGACCCCCTCAACGAAAAATGAAAAACCATTTTCTTTGAGTCGTGCCCATCTCTACTTCAAATGATTTTTTTAAAAAAAGTGTAATGTATACTCAAGACGAGAACCATAAACCGAAGTATTGAAATACAACAGACTAAAAAATGCTTCTCTTCTTATTTAGGATTGATGTCAGAAATTATGAAACTTGAAAGTTCCTGATTCCTTCCCTAAAAAATTCTGAAAATACTCTTTAAAAGTAACTACATTTAAGTATTATTGCTGTAGGTGCCTGGAGTAGGAACTGGCAAACCACTCCAGTATTCCTGCCAAGAAAACTCCATGGATATGGAGTCACGAAGAGTCGATCACGACTGTAACGACACAACACACACACACGTATAACATTATAACTATCATAGCTAAAAGTAGTTTATATTTTTTCCATCCTGCAGTGAAAGAAGGAGTTGACTTCTGTTGGAATGGATTGTGTTCCATTCACTTATTCTGGTCATCAGAAATTATTTATCTCTTAGGGTAGATTGCTATTGCTAGGTCCTTGTAGAGAGACTTAATGAATGTTAAATCAAAATTTCCACAGTTTCCATGTATTTAATGGATAGTTGGGATTATACTGGTCTAAGACTTTTATCTTTTCTTACAGGTTCCACTTGGTGGATCTCTAATCAAAACAGAAAGCCAAAGTAGAGCTTGCAAATTTGGTGTTTGCTCATTTCCTAACACAGACAATAAAAAATACAAGTGCAGTAAAAAGTATCAGAGAAGAAATAAATCAATTCTATTAGGCACAGAAAGATTTTAAAACCCTTAGAAGAATAAAAAGTCTGACAGAGGATTAATTCAAAGGGAAGTAACCTATTTTAATCATTGGTATTGTGGTTGTCAAAGTGTCCCTCCCCACTATTTATTTAACAATACGCTGAAGCTAGAAGGAAATCATATGAATTAGAATACTGTCGTGAGATTTGGTAACATCAAGATGCCAAGGATTATGGGAAACTGTCACAGTAGATGCCATATCAGTTGTTTAGGTCTTAAACAATAGCATAATGTGCAATTTTGGGCCATTTACTTTTTTTCTTTTCAAACAGGTACATGGTGCCCTAAAGCCCAGGACAATCATATGCACATGGGGAAAAGTTAAAGCCCCAGTTTGTTATTCCCTCACTTCTTTGGCATGGGGGGAAGAAGGAGGAGGAGGAGGAGGAGGAGGAGGTGTAGGTGCCAACAAACAATTTCATAAGTCAAGCCTAACACCTAGAGGAAAAGTCTTCTCAGCTTCAAAAATGATGACTGAAAACATAACAGGAGACCTCCAAATTTACTCATGATACAATTTTCTTAGGTTTTTGGCTCTGCGTATTTAATACTTAGTGGAGACCACTGGAAATACTGTAGAGATATTTGTCAAGTGGTTTATTTATTTATTTATTTATTTATTTGGGGCATTTATATACCGCTAACCCTTTTTCCATTCAGGAATTCAGGGCTTAACCACTTCCCCAACCTGACCCAAATTTAGAAGAAAAGAAAAATTGCCTTGAGGTTCCACTGAAGGAGACCGAGTTTGTAATCCTGGTACATTTCTTAGAGAATAATACATAATTTAGGTCACTGGCTAATTCTGGATCTTTGTTAGAAGCTTTCACCTGAAATGTGAAACAAACAGAATTCCCTAGGGTTGCTTCTCGTGTTAATATCAGCTGTGTCCGCTTCTCCAGATTCATCCATGCATTGGGACAGAGAGTCAGTGTGTACCGCTGTCTCCAAGGAAAGGCCTGTAAACTGCAAAACATCTCTGGAGTCAAGGAGCCAAACGATACACACAAGATAGCCCCTCATCAGAGCCTGACCTTAGTGTTCCAAAGCCGTGATTCAGGCAGTCATTCCTGGCTGAGAAATCAGACTTGCAAACCAAGACAAGCGAAGACCAATCAAAAAACAAACTGATTATGCAAATCACAAGAAGCTGAGAAAAGCGGTTGCTGTGATAACCAAAAATCATCTGCACAGAGGGAGTCCTCCCTACAGTGCCCCCATAGCCAGAGCATGGAAGCCTGAGAAGACTTCATCAAGAGCTGCCTTTAGGTGACATTGGCAGGCAGGCCAGAGGTCATGGGTTGTGCTGTTTTTAAAAAGGGGAAAAGTTTTAGTTTTCTTTGCTCTGCAGTATGATTGAGCAGCTGATGCTAAGAAAAGGTGAGAGAATTCTTATACTGTAACAGCAATATCATGTAAGTGAAGTGTCTTAAACAGTGCTATTTTCATGCCTATTATGGTTGTTATTGTTATCACGATTTGTACTTATCTTCAGTGCATGCTTGAATGTGTGTGAAACTATAACAGCAAAATTGATATTCATTTTTTTTAGTAATCAGCAATAAATTGCAAACTGGATTTTGGCTTTTAAAAAGACACTGAAGACTGCAGATTTTACATGCACACAGACACAATTACCTTAGCTTCACAATAACAGGGATATAACATCTGTAAAAAGCATCTGTAAAAAAGGATGTCCAAGGGGAGGGAGATATTTTGATACACAATAAATACAAAACTGAGGTATATTGAGTACACTGCACAGCTTTTTAAAACAGTTCATTCTTTGACTATGTATGCTCCTAAACTGGATAAATATTGTTTGCTTGTTAAAGCAGATTTTGGAAATGGCAAAACAGGCCTACCTGCAGTGTGAAGCATAGGTGGCTAATTGCAAGAGGTCCCTGCTGAGGCCATGAATTACTCTTGGAGTGAGGTGGTCAACTGGTATGCGTGTTTTTTTCCTTGCCCAATTCCATTCCTTCAACAGGGTTCAGAGCCATAGCTGACTTGGGGCCCCTGGCCCTGATCTGTTTCTCAAATGTATGAATTATTATAGTTATAGTGTTAGAATAAGGAGATATATTAATAGTAGACATGGGCACGGAGCGGCGAAATTCTCATTTCCGTTACCGTTTGTCGTTTCCGTTACGTAACGATAACGGTAACGAGAATTACTCCGCTCCAGCTCGAACCCGACCCAATAAAGATAAATTGGGTCTGATTTTTCGTTGTTGTTCATGGCATCGCGGTTCGCCAAGCAGCACAGAAAAAAAGTTTTAAAAATTAAAAAAAAAAAACCGATTCCCGGCCAAAAAAGCAGGCAAAATATGCCTGCCTGAGTGAGGGCACCTACCAGAGAGGGGTGGTTTCTGGGGGGGGTCCCCGGCCTTCCCCCCTCCTGTCCTGGGCTGCTTGCACCAGGCTGGGGGGGGGGGTTATCCTCGTCGTATCCCATGCGGTGGGGGGGATCCAAAATGGCGACCGCAATGTTTATTTTTAAATCGTGGTCCAAAAACCCACCAAAGCACCACAGAAACATTTGAAAATTAGGTATTAAAATTAGGTATTAAAATTGATTTTTATAGTAGCAGCAGTGGGTTTTTCTTGCAATAAAACATCTCCATTGATTTTATTTTATTTTATTTCTATTTTTTTACACCTGCGCAATCATGGGCTGGCCATGGGATGGGACCATGCAAATTTTTGGAGCCATTCCACAAATTGCATGGCCAGGTTTTGACTGAGACTTCTGGATGTGCCAGAGGGCATAAAAAGCCCACCAACCCTAACCCTAACCCTAACCCATACGCCAGTACACTGTCCTTCTTAGTGGGTTAGAGGCACCCAGAGGTGCAGCCCACTAACCCACCCTAACCTTAACCGTAACCCTAAGCCTAGCCCTTACCCTAACCCCAACCCTAACCCAGATTCGTACGCAAGTACACTTCCCTTCTTAGTGGGTCAGAGTAGAGGCACCCAGAGAGGTGCCTCCCAGCCAGAGCCCACTACCCCTACCCCTAAGCCTAACCTGTACGCCAGTACGCCAGTATGTTTTCCTTCTTAGTGAGTCAGAGGCACCCAGAGAGGTGCCTCTGCCACTTAGCCCCAAGCCTAACATAATGTAATGTATGGTACGCGGCGGCTACGCGTTACGCTTCCCTTCCCTTCTTAGTGGGTCAACTCAGAGGCACCCAGAGAGGTGCCTCCCAGAGCCCACTTACCCCAACCCCAACCCAAACGACAAACGACAAACAGAAACGACAATTTTTTGAAAATTTCTGCGACAAACGGAAACAACCTGAAACGGGCCCCTCCCGACAAACGGCAACTCAAAAGGTCATTTTTTCTGGTCGTGCCCATCTCTAATTAATAGCATATGCAGATTTTATGCAGAACCATATCCCATGGGTCTATGCTCTGAACCTCTCAAGCAGTAGAAACACCTGCATCCATCTTCTCTGCACCATCGTTCAGGAAGAAAATTAACCATTAGCTCATTGACTTTGTAGTGAATCAATCACAGAATTCCAAAGTTGGAAGAAATTCCAAGGATTATATAACCATATCCCAATGTTGGTGAATCTATGGCACAGGTGCCAAAGGTGGTATGCGGCATTGCCACCTCACAGCCATGGCACTTCCCCCTCCTCTCAAAGCACACCACTGTGCTCCATGCAGAGAGCTGGGTGAAGGGGAGGCAGTGGCCTGTGGGCTCGTTTGTAGCCCCAGTTTACTCTCCAGCCATGCCACTCTGGGCATCCCAAAAGCGGCATGGCTGGAGAGTAAACTGGGGCTACGAAGGAGCCCACAAACCGCTGCCCCCCCTTCACTCGTCTCTCTGCATGAAGCTGTTTTGAGACTGCCTAAATGGCTCTGTGCAGAGAGACAGGTGAAGGAGAGGCTGTAGGATTGCACCTCTAATGTTTAAAGATTCCACACATCCTGGACATAATCTGTTTCAACTGTTACTCTCAGGATGACCTTGCATTGCATACTAGGACAACTAGATATACAGATAGCTTCTTTCCAAGTGCTGTCAAACTGTTGAATAATTAATTTTTTATTATTTTATTCTTTTTTAATAATAGGTTATATTGTGTTGTTGTATTGTGTTTTTATTGTTGAATATATGATTCTTATATTTCCTTCTTATATATGGAGAGCATTTTTTACCAAAACAAATTCCGGGTGTGTCCAACCACACTTTGCCAATAAAAGGATTCTGATTCTAAAGTTTTCAACTGCATTCTGTATTTTTTTAAGAAAAAAATCTCGTATTGGAATAAAACCTGCAATATTAATTTTTTTGAAATGAATTGATGCCACCTTCTTCCTCACTGGAGAATTTGTACTGGAGGACTTCCATTCTTCCTTGTGGGTTAAAAGTATGCCTTTTTGCTTTTCAGATTATGATTCCTACCACCTCAGTAAACAGACACTCCTGTAGTAGGTTTAAGAGTCATTTAACTTGAACTTCATATACCTATAGGAGCACATGCTTAGATTTTTTCATAGGTTTCCTATGCTTATGCATGCTCACATCTAGTGTGATTTTTGTTCCAATCATCAAAATGCCCTTCTAACAATGCTAAGAAAAGCTGCAAGCATTTGCTGTGCTTTGTAAAACTTTGCAGAGTCCAAACACGACATTTTAGTTTCCTAGCTTCAGAAACAACTTGCAAAAAAAGCTCCTAGTCAACTCATAGCCCTAATCCTCGGACTGTGACCGCTTCCAAGCTGCTTATGAAAACAGAAAAAAAAGTAAAACAAAGAAAATCCATGTCGGCTCTTTGGTCTATACAAAACCACAGTTGAATGAAGAGGAAAAATTGCTGAATGAGACAACTGACAGTAAGGACACAGAGATATCATATCTACTTCAAAGAGATCACAAAATGGGGTTTTAAAAAGTTAAACTCTTTCAAAAAGAAAGATCTACAGGTTGTTTTGGCCAACTGCACATATCTCTGTGTTAAAAGCATGTGATGGTGTTAATCCAGATAATTCTTTAGTATTCTGGAAAGGCTTTTATAATGTCATACAATGCAAATATGCGAAAACAAAAGGTCAGCTTCCAGTCTAGTAAACTGAAGTTTTGTTTTAAAATCCTACTGTAGCTCTTTGGTAACTGAAACAAAACTATGAAATACTAGCAGTAGCAGAAACTATGATATTTCTCCCATCTTCCCACATGCAACCTGCATCTGCTGGGTCCTTTTGTCTCCTCCAGTGAGTACCTGTTGGGTCAAACAGAACTTCATGTGCCCTGAAGAGCAGGTGGAGGGAATAGACTGAAGTACTTCTAGTTATACAGGTAGGAGATGCAAAAATGTTGCAGGTTGGAGATTCAGTGCTGTTTGGCTTGCTTTGTTTTGAAGGGTGCATGCACTGCAATCTAGAAACCCTAAAATAAGGGTAGAAGAATTTTAAGGTTTTTATGAATCTGCATTCTTTGACAAGTTGCACTGTTTTCTCCATCTATTCTTTCTTCCAGTCAACTAAATGCTTTATCTGTTCTTGCTCTTATGTGTGGCCAACATGTTTCCAACCAATGGAGACCCTCACAGAGTTTGCAAGGTATGTGAAATGATTGATGTTTGGTGTACCAATGCCTCCTTCTCAGGGGGCATCCATGGCTTTAAGTAGAAATTAGAACAACACAGGTCTCCTAAGGCATAGTTTAACACTCTATCTGCTACATCAGAGTACCTCTCAGAGGCTTTATCCTCCTCCTCCGTATAAACCATGCTGTTGCCTTCAAGCCAGAAACAAGTTATATAGCAGCCCTAAAAAGGCTTTCAAGGGACATGAGGTATTTAAGGAGTGTTTTTACCAGTTCCACACACCCCAGCGAGTTTCCATGGCTGACCAGGGATTCAAACACAGGCCTACTGAGTCTTAGTTATTCTTCTGTCCATTACACCACACTGGACTTTCTATAAATAGTGGGGGGAGGAGGGAGAGAAAGAACAAAAGGATGGAAAAAGAAAGAAACACATTGAGAAAAGTTGGCTCTTTGTGAAACTGGAGATGGGCATGATCCAAAAAAAAATGATGCTTCATGGCTACCCACAAAATTATGTTTTTTTAAGTTTGTGCGGGGGGGGGGTTCTAACCCTCTCTGCCACCAACCTGCCCTTCCCTCTGACCCTGTTATCTCCCTGCCTTTTGCTGATGTCTCCTCCTCTTTCCTTCTGCCACTGCTCCACATAGCACACCTATCAGCTGACACATGTGTGCATGTACAGAGATAGCAGCCTGGATTCCCTCTGAGAGCTGGGCCTGCTATCTCTATGCAGGCACATACTCTGCACGTGCACTGGGATCCCAGTTGCTCAGGGGGATCAGCTAAGAACCGAGTGCATGTGGCAAATCCGTACAACATTAAAATGGTCATGATGAGGGATTACTCCATTTTAAATGCATTCCTACGGGAAATTTGTATAAAGGAATATTTGCTTAACAGAATTTCATTGGGAACAAATTAATTCCTTTATACAAGGTAACGCTGTATTCAGTTTTGGCAAACCCAAACTGCCCCGAACCAATGAACCAGCAATTTTTAAGGAACTTCCTGGTTCATGTTTTGGTCTGTGTCATCTCTACTTGAAACATTTTAAAACACAGGTTTAGGTTTGCCCAGTCAGCAGCATCCCATTGTCCGCCATTTCAGGCCACAACCAGAGGGGTGGGCCCTTGTGATGTTACAGAGGCAGAGCATCCAAGGAGCAGATGGAAGCAAGGACAATGCACACCTAAGCACTCTAGTTCTCAGCTATTGAGATCTGGTGGCAGGATGTAAAAGGGAATTATGGGAGCTGCTGTCCGACATTCCTGCAGGATGCAGGATTTGATCTGCCTGTTTTAACTGGAGATGCCAGCTTTGAATGGAGCCCTTCAGCATGATAAGCACATGATCTACTCACAGGCAACAAAGGCATAGCAAGGTCACATTTTAAAATAACATGACAAGTAGAATCAAAGTCAGCTCAGTGGTGTAATAGACAACATATTTCACTTGCTTTCAAATCTTACTTTTAAAATAAAATTTCAGATATTTAAAAATACTATTTTACTGAGATTTTTAAAGGTCTTTTGACATTTCCTATCTACTATTTATTTATTTATTTATTATATATTCAACTTATATGCCGCCCACTACCCAAAGGTCTCTGGGCGGCTTACAATCAAAAGAATTAAAACAATTTAAAATAGTTTGAAATAGAATATCAATAAATCATCAAGCAATAATAAAAACCTTACACTAAAATCATTATCCTAAAATTGTCATCAGCGGACCCACAGTCTATATTGTATCAATTAAAAAACTTCTGGAACAGGAAGGTTTTTACCTGGCGCCGGAATGTAATCAGTGTTGGCGCCAGGCGGATCTCGATCGGGGGGGGGGCATTCCATAGCTTGGGATCAGCTGCCGAGAAGGCCCTATGTCTACTACAAGCCATCCCTCTCACCTCCTTAAGGGATGGCTCTTTCAGGAGGGCTCCCTGACTAGATCTTAATTGCTGGGTAGGTTCATATGGAAGGAGGCGGTCCTTCAGGTATCTAGGTCCTAAGTCATTTAGGGCTTTATATGTCAAAACAAGCACTTTGAATTGGGCTCGGGCAGCAACTGGTAACCAATGCAGGTTACACAGAATCGGCATGATGTGATCCCTGGCGGCCCCACCACTTACCAGCCGCGCCGCACGATTCTGAACCAGTTGCAATCGCCGGACCGTCTTCAAAGGCAGCCCCATGTAAAGTGCATTGCAGTAATCAATACGGGATGTTACCAGTGCATGTGTAACTGTCATGAGGCTCTGCTCGTCTAGGTAGGGGCGAAGCTGGTATATTTTCCGCAGCTGAAGGAAGGCATCCCTGGCCACCGAGTCCACCTGGGCTTCCAGAGTTAGACCGGGGTCCAGGAGCACCCCCAAGCTGCGGACCCTGTCCCTTAGGGGGAGTGCAACCCCATCCAGGACAGGGAAGTGGCCCTCTAGCCTGGCTGACGAAGCACCCACTAACAGCACTTCCATCTTGTCTGGATTGAGTTTCAATTTATTAACCCTCATCCAGTCCATTATCTGGCCCAGACACGAGTTCAGTACAGAAACGGCCTAATATACCTAAAAAGGTATATTAAGTAAAGTAATAAGTGGTACAGCAAGTAATGCAACAAGTTAGTTTTTCAACTTTGCAAGGAGTAATGACAGTGGATTAGGTAGCTGTTTTGAGTTTTTTGCGTTGTTTGGCTTTGTTCTGGAAATTTTTCTTCCTAACGTTTTGCCAGACTCTGTGACTGGCATGTTCAGGGGGTAAGAAGCTCAGGGAATTAAGAGTTCTCTCTGTGCTCTGGGGCTACTTCACAGTGGGTTACTTTGCAGAGATAATATCAATGAATTACTTTTCTGAGCTCTCTGTTCTACCATGAGGACTACCCCTATGATTAAACAATGAGACAGTCACTTCAGCTCACAGATATAGAAATTCTGAGTCCTTAGGCCACATTATTATTGTACAGTGGTACCTTGTATAACAGACAGCTTGTATAACAGAAAATTTGTACAACATAAAAAATTCCGGAGATAGGGGAAATTTGCTTAACATAATTGCCTATGGGGAAAATCCGTACAACATAAAAATGGGATCACTCTGCTTTCAATGCATTCCTATGGGAATTTGTATAAAGGAAAATTTGCTTAACATAATTTCATTTGGAACGAATTAATTCCTTTATACAAGGTACCACTGTATAAGAAAAAAACGGAGTGTGCAACACAACCTCTTCTAGACCTCGTCAATTAGCCTCAGGGATAGCAGTGGACCCTCTCATCTTGTTAGTATTGGGATAAGATTTGGTTGCCAGCTTAGTTTGCTTCTGTTCATGAAACTGGACAGGGGGCATTTTGTCCTTTGCATCCGGCTGGCCCTGTTTGTCACCAAACCCCAGCCCTTCCCTCTCTAGATGGTGATGCTCATCAAATGGATGAAGATGATCATAGAGCCTTTTCACACAACCCCTAAAATCCGCTGGCCACTTAAACTCGGACCAGAGATCTTGGGAGTTCATTGCTCTTCCTGCGTCCCCACCCCTCCACACTTCCTTGCTCCTGTCTGCATCAGGGGAGGGAGGAAAAAAAGAGAGGAAAAATGCAGGCTCACCTCCGAAGCTGCCCAGAGCCTCGGCGTTGTCCTGATTCCTTCTCTTCTGTTTGTTTTTTTGAGAGCCCCGCACTCACCAGATTAAATCCAGACCTGGGGATTTTCACCCTTCTAGAGCAGGTACAAGAAAAGTGCGTTGGGATGCGCTTAGGTGGGCGTGGTCACACTTTATTTCCTGCAAACTCCGGAGCTGGTGGGGAAACAATTGTAAGCTCCGGAGCTGGCAGCCACTTGCTGCGGAGTTTAGGGGTCGTGTAGATGTCGAGAGCTTCCCAACATATTTAAAGTTATATCCTAAGCTCAGCACCCTTAAATGAAGTGAATTGAGTGCAAACCATTCAGGACTGAGGGTGCTTTTGTTTTGTCTTCAAATAAGAGGCTCCTTTGATTCCATAGTGAAGCTGAACTTTGCTTTCTACTCTGAGAGGCAGATTAGCTGTATGTTTAGGGTATCACAAGATTTGGATTATAAAACCTCCCTGCAGGAGAGAGTAGGATAAGGATGGCTGGTGATTAACATTCTTGGTGAAAAACCCAAGCAGCATAAAAACAAAAAAAGGTCCAGTAAGAAAAGTGTCTGCTATTCAAAGTGACAGGATAACAAATTTAACTGGAATCTTTCCTAGCAGTAAGGTCGGGACCAACCCAAGACATTTTCCTGCCTGAGTTGAGTAACTAGGTCAGATTAATCTTCTTCTCCATTCTACATGACATTGACTAACTGGGCAGAGAGCCAAACAATATGGTACCAAAACTCATCATTAGAAGAGGGATTTCCTGCATATAAACAGATCAACTCTAGATACTTCAGCATTACAAAACCCTCCATGGCTTGGGGCCTGAGTATCTGGCAGAGTGCATCTCCCAAAGATCAGTGTTGGACCGGACCACCAGAGCATCTTTGGCACTTTCACTCTGGGTGGCCACTCCCCAGGAGGCCTGTAAGGTTTCTACCCATAATTGGGCCTTTTGGGTGGCCGGCCCCGCTATGTGGAATAATCTACCTTGTGAAATTTTCCAAGCTGAGCCCCCACCAGCCTTTTAAAAAGAATTAAAGACCTGGCTTTTTAAAAAAGTACAAGGCAATTGGTATTGTAATTTTGTGTTGTTCCCCCTGTCGTTGTATTTCTCCTGCCATCTTTTAGTTTTTTTCTTTTTCTTTTTGCCTCTTGCCAGGATTATTGTTGTTGCTATTGTTTGTTTGTTTGTTTTGTTGTTTATTGGTTTGTTTCATTTTAATTGTTGACTATTTATTTGGCTTTCATGTAAACCGCCCAGAGTCTCTTCTGGGAAATCGGAGTGGTCTAGAAATGCAAAAATAAATAAATAAATAAATAAATGTTAAATGCTGAAATACCTCTAATTCTTGCAGCAGAAACTTTACACACAAAATAGTTTACAAAAATAATTTGGCTTGTTTTCTGATTCGTCGTCAGGAGTTAAGCACAAGTTTTATTTGAATTTATCAGTGCTCTATCATGAAGCTCTACTTGAGTTGTCTGTGAAGATTCTAGTCACCAGGTGAGTTATCTGGAAGTTAAGTCATGGCAACTGGACTTCTTTTCTTGAGAGATTGAAATGTTTCGCTGCTCATCCAAGCAGCTTCATCAGTCTGAGGAAAGTTAGTGTTGAGTCCTCCAATTTATAGTTCATCTTATTTCACATCACCCTGGTCTGAATAGGCTCATAAGTTGGACAGTTTTCTGAATAGGTTCATTAGGTGGACAGTGGCCTGTATAGGCTTGTTAGGTGGACAATGGCCTGGGGTGCATGAAAATCCCATCTATGCAACCCTTCCGTTTCCATTGTCCACCTAACAAGCCTATTCAGGCCACTGTCCAACTTATTTTATTTTATTTATTTATTTTTATATTTATATCCCGCTTATCTCCGACAGGACTCTAAGCGGCTAAGAACAAGTCATAATAAAACAGAATAGATACAAAAATAGCAAGTTAAAACAACAACAAATCCTAAAATCATAAAAACCTAAGGCCTCCAAGCGCGTCCCAGCACGTCAAGACGTAAGTCCTAACAAATAAATTGGAGACACCAATGGGCATAGTAGTGACAATAGTAAACAGCGATGGTGGGGGAAAAATAAATAAATAAATTAAATTAACTTTCGCCAAAGGCCTCTCGAAATAAAAAGGTCTTTAAAGCTTTTCGAAAGGCCTGCAGGGACTCTGCAGAGCGCACTTCGCTAGGGATGGCGTTCCATAAGGATGGGGCTGCCACAGAGAAGGCCCGGTTTCGGGTGACCGTCTTCCGGGCCTCTCGAGGAGTGGCAACCCGAAGCGAGTGCGCTCGCACCTGCCGAGCTGGACGGGCCGAGGTGGATCGCTGGACGATACACTCTGACAGGTAGTCCGGTCCCAAGCCATGGAGGGTTTTATAAACTAAAACCAAGACCTTGAATCTAATCCGGGCTGCAACGGGTAGCCAATGCAGGCGAGCCAGGACTGGGGTGATATGGTCATAACGACGCACACCAGCCACCAGCCTGGCTGCCGCATTCTGTACCCGCTGCAGGCGCCGGAGAAGAGTCAAGGGCAACCCCATGTAGAGTGCGTTACAGTAGTCCAGCCTCGAGATCACCAGTGCTTGGACCACTGTTCTTAGAGAGTCAACATCCAGGTACGGGCGGATCTGGGCGATCTGGCGAAGATGGAAATAAGCGGCCCTGGTCACCGAGGCCACCTGGGCCTCCATGGCCAGAGCCGGGTCCAGGACCACGCCCAGATTCCGCACCCTCTCCACAGGCTGGAGAGAGACCCCCCCCAGCTGCGGAAGAGGGCCACCGTACCCAGATGGTGAGCTCCCAAAGAACATGACCTCCGTCTTCTCGGGGTTGAGCTTAAGCCTGTTCGCCCCGGTCCAGGTCAGGACGGCGTCCAGGCACTCATCAAGGATCCTCACAGCTTCCACTGCAGAGGTGGAAAAGGAGAGATAGAGCTGCGTGTCATCAGCGTACTGGTGACAGCAGACTCCAAATCTCCTAATGACCCCAGCCAGCGGCCTTACGTAGATGTTGAACAGCATAGGGGACAGCGACGACCCCTGTGGAACCCCACAAGGGAGTATCCAAGGAGCCGACAACTCCCCCCATGCAGAACGTACTGTGGACGGTCCTCCAGGAAGGATCGGAGCCAACTGCAAGCAGTGCCTCCGATACCAACCTCTGAGAGCCGATCCAACAGGATACCGTGGTCGACGGTATCAAAGGCCGCTGACAAATCCAGGAGAACCAACAGGGTAGAGCAACCCCTGTCGGCCGCCCGGATTAGGTCATCTTGCAGCGCGACCAAAGCTGTTTCGGTCCCCCGACGAGGCCTGAACCCGGACTGGCACGGATCGAGGCACTGCCGATCCTCCAGGTATGACTGCAACCGAACCGCCGCCACCCTCTCGATCACCTTGCCCATAAACGGGACGTTGGCAATAGGACGATAGTTGGTCAGATCGTCCGAGGAAAGGCCAGGTTTTTTGAGAATGGGCTTTACCACTGTCTCCTTCAGACGAGAGGGAAAAACCCCCTCGCTGAAGGAGGCGGTAGCAATAGCCGAAGCCCATTCGGCCATAGTCCCGCTGGCAGATTTAATGAGCCAGGCTGGGCAGGGATCGAAAGGAGTGGACGCCGGTCGGCAGTGAGCCATAGCCTTAGAGGCCTCGACAGCGGAAACAGGCCCAAGCGCATCCAACCGAGGCGACGAAGGCGGCCCAGCATCTGGGGATGCCGGGGCAGTGCTACTGCAACCGGAGTCGAAGCCGGCCCGGATGGCCTCTATTTTAGAACAAAAAAAGGCTGCGAAATTCTCACTACTGAACTCAGTAGGAGGAGGCCCGGCCAGACTAGGATTGGTGAGGTCCCGAACCACACGGAAAAGCTCCGCTTGACGGTTCGAGGCCTCACCAATTCTCAGGGAGACAAAAGATCTTTGAGCCTCCCTGATCGCGTTGGAATAGCGTCTAGTCTGGGAAACAACAGCAGCCTTACTAATAACCGTCCGGGTTCTTCTCCAGCTGCGCTCTAGTCTTCTCCTCTCCTGCTTCATCGCTCGGAGCTCGGACGTAAACCACGGCGAGGACCGAGCTCGGCACCGGAGAAGACGCTTAGGGGCGATCTGGTCGATGGTCTGGGCAGCTGTATCAAACCAATGGTTGGCCACAACCTCGGCCGGCGCGCCAGTCAGTTCTCCAGGAAATGCCCCAAAGACTTCCTGGAACCGAGAAGGATCCATGAGTCTTCGGGGGCGGGCCAAAACAGGAGGCCGTTGGTCCCCGCGAGGAGGGGCCGAGATCGCCACAGGGAAGGTAAGCAGGTGATGGTCTGACCATGACACAGGAAGGGGGACAATGCCCCCAACCTCCAGACTCGAAGTCCCCGACATGGAGGAAAAGACCAGATCCAGGGTGTGGCCAGACCTGTGAGTGGGGCATACAACATGCTGGGACAGACCCATGGACGCCATGGATTCCATGAACTCCAGAGCTGCCCCAGAAAGTTCACCGCCGGCATGCACATTGAAGTCACCTGCGACCAGAAGGCGCGGGGACTTCAAAAGTGCAGCCCCGATGAACTCGGAGAGCTCCGGAAGGGATTGTGCTGGGTTGCGGGGAGCACGGTAACCCAGCACAATGCCAAATCTGTCCCGCTGTCCCACCAACAGGTGAAGGCACTCTAACCCCTGGCTAACCAGTGTCGAGGCCCTGCAAACATAAAGAGAATCCCGATGGACGATGGCGACCCCTCCTCCCTTCTGACCCTCCAGCCTCCCCACACCCTGAACCAGGTACTCGGGCGGGCACAGGAGGGAGAGCGAAGCCCCCCCCTCTGCACCCACCCAGGTCTCGGTAATGAGAGCCAGGTCAGCCCGCCCATCATGGATGGTATCGTATATGACGGGGATTTTATTGTGGACTGACCTGGCGTTCAACAGAATGCAGGAAAGGCTGGAGGCGCTGGAGAAGTGACTCCCGGACACGTGGCAGGGAGCCGAGGGGTCAGAACGCAGGACAGGCACAAGATGCCTGACCCGAGGTCTTCTAATCTGACAAACCCCCCGGCTACAAGCGTACCGCCCACGGCCCATCACAGTTGGTATATGAGTCCCTGCGGTTATGGCGGAAAAAAAAAAGCAACCTAATTAATATAAACACTGACAACAAAATTTACAATAATGCAATAAATAAAATACAATAACAAATCAACCTCCCCCACCACAAAATAAGTGGTAAATAAATGAAAATAAATAAATAAAATGACTATACAATACAACAACAAATAATAAGATACAAATCCAAAGTAATATAATAATACAAAATAACAGGAGGACCTAAGGCAGGAGGGAGATGGTTAAAAACCAGGAACAGGACTGACTGCCCAAAGAAGATTGAAAACACCTGGGAGCGGGGACAGGAGAGCCAAAGGTCAGAAGAACTGATTAGGAACAAGGTCATAATGAGAGGGGCGGGTAAGGATGGAAAATCATGCCCGCCACTCCATCTAATCTAGTAACACTAACCCGGCAGATCCCAAAAAAGTTCTCAAATCCCCAAAACCCCCGTAAGCACCCCCCCCCAAAATCCCCCCAGCTTCGGTGTCGACAGTGAGGCGATGGTGGCCGACCTGCCACACGAAGAGCCGAGGCCGACGGAGGTTGAGGAGGAGTAGACATAGGAGCCAGTCCGGTGCCATTGCTGGAACTCCCAGGGGGGCGTGGGGGGGGAGCTGAAGGGCCGAATGATGATGGGTCGGACACCGGTGGCCGATGCGCCACCCGAGCCCCCAGCCCGGGAGGGGGCCATGGACACAACCAACGCCGACGGCCGAACTGCCGCCCGGGGAGATATTCCCGGCTCCCCAAGATGTAAACTGGGCGCCGGGATAGGGCCGCGATGAAAGCAGAGGCGGGTCCAGCAGCCTCCATTGCATACCTCCGCAAAACAGGCAGCAGCGGCGGCGTTCTCTTCGGCTGGCCCGCCGCAACGATAACGGGCGGCTGGCCGCTTACACTCCACGCCGACGGTGACCTCCATTTCGGCGAGCCCCTTACGGTCGGCAATGGCGGCGGTCGGCGATGGCGGCGGCGGCTTCCTTTGCTAACCCGCCACCGCTGGCGGACCGCCGCGATGGATAATGGCGGACCGCTGATGACAACTGCGGCGGCGGGGACCACCCCAACTGGGAAATAATAGGAAAGGCCTAATAGTTAAGGAGTGTTGCCATGTTCTCTAGCAGAAACTGAGGAAGCATTTTCAAGCCAGAATGATGTGAAATCAAGGTGGATGAGCAGCAAAATGTTTTGATCTCTCAAGAAAACAGATCCAGTTGCCATAACTCAACTGCCAGGTCTTGCTTGAGTTATGTTTCTAGAATGTTTGCTAGTTCTAGGTTCTAATGCTGGGCTGTCAATAGTATATACTTAGGCCCTAATAGCTACGTCATATTTAAGTGTTGGCATCTTCCAGAATAGATGAGAGCAGTGGGCAGTCAAGTTTAGGAATGTAGTATGTGATTTGTGATGCACATGATTGGATTTGTGATGCGCATGATAACCGTATGGTGACCTGCTTGCCAGGTGCAAAGGTTGCAGATATCACGAGAAGTCTAGATAGTTTGTTAGAGAGAACTGGGAAGGAGCCAGTGATCATGGCACACGTTGGTACCAATGTTGTTGGGAGGGCAAAGTGGTCAGTTGAGTGCCTGGAAGCCAAATTCAGGTTGTTAGGAAGAAGATTGAAGTCATGGACTTTCAAGGTAGCATTTTCTTGTGCAGGACCCACCAGGCAGGCAGAGCTCAGAAGCCTCAATGCATGGATAAGGCAATGGTGTCGAGAGGAGGGCTTCAGATTTGTCAAGAACTGCAGAACATTTTGGGACAATCCAAACCTTTTCAGGATGGATGGGTTGCACTTGAACCATGATGGGGGGAGATTGCTGGCACTCAACATAAAAAAGGCTGCAGAGCAGCTTTTAAACTGATAACTGGGGGAAAGCTGACAGGAGCTGCGTAGCATCCGGTTTGGGAAAGTGTCTGCTTGAGTAGAGAGGAAGGTGCAAACATTACTGAGCAGAGCAAGGAGCTAGTCACCAGAACTCCAGCAGAAGGATGTAAGAGGCAGTCTAATTATGCAACTGGACTCAAAAGACTGCATCAGAAAAGCATCTATAAATTTGTGTATGCAAATGCCAGAAGCCTCTGGAATAGAGATGGGCACGACTAAAAAAAATTGATTTTTGTTTTTCGTTTGGTCGTTTAGGGGTCCGTTTCGGTTCATTTTCGTTTTCGTTGGGTTTTTCCGCAAATTTTTCGTTTTTGTTTCGTTACCTAACAAAAACGAAAAACGAAAACGAAAAATTTCTGTTTTGTTAGCATTCTTTTCAGTTCAATGTGTTTGCCGCAACAAAAATGAAAAACACGGCAAAATTTTCCGTTTCGTTTCCATTTCCGTTTTTAAAAAATTTTCATTTTCGTTTCGTTACCTAACGAAAATGAAAAAACGGAAACGGAAACGGAAATTTCGCTGAGTCGTGCCCATTTCTACTCTGGAACAAATAGGGGAGCTGGAATACTTATCAATAGATAAAAATTCTGATATTATTGGCATCACTGAAACCTGGTGGATGGATAATAACCAATGGGATACAGTTATCCCAGGCTACAAATTGTACAGGAAGGACGGGAAGGGGCAAATGGGAGGTGGTGTAGCCTTGTATGTCAAAGAAATGATAAAATCGTACAAATTGAAATATCTAGGTGATTTGGCGTCACCATTAGAAACTCTGGGGGTAAGAGTATCAGGCCACAAGGATGGTCTAACAGTAGACATATGCTATCAGCCTCTGACCCAAGCCCCGCAGGGAGACTGGCAGTTGGAGAATGTTGTAAAGGAGGCATCCAAGAAGGGAAGCCGGGTTATAATGGAGGACTTCAATTATCCTCACATAGACTTGGTGAACTGTTGTTTAGCACATGATAAAGAGATAAAGTTCCTAGATATGCTAAATGGTTGTTCCCAGGAACAGATGGTTGAAAACTCAACTAGAGGCACAAGAATCCTTGACTTGATCCTGAGTAATACATTTTGGTGCAAAATGTTAATGTGACTGATCCAATATGGAACAGTGACCACAATACAATTACTTTCAACTTAGTCATAGACTCCAAATCACTGATAAAATCTAACACAGAGACCTTGAAATTTCAAAAAGGAAATTTCCCAAAGATGAGGAAACTAGTAAAAAAGAAGCTGAAAGGGAAAATTGAGAGAGTCCAAACACTCCAAGAGCCATGGAGGCTGCTTACAAAAACAATAACAAGAGGCCCAATTGGAATGCATACCCAAAAGGGAAAAGTGCACTGCCAGGTCCAAGAGGACTCCGATGTGGCTTACAGGAACTGTTCAGGAAGTGATCAAAAGCAAAAAGAGCTCATTTAGAAAATGGAAGGCTTGTCGAAATGAGGACAACAGGCAGAAACATAAATTCTGGCAGGACAAATGCAAGACAACAATCAGGAAAGCAAAGCAAGACTTGGAGGAGTGTATAGCTAAAACACTCAAAGAAATAACAATGAGTTCTTTAAGTACATTAAAGTGTTCTGCTTATATACCGCCCCATACTACTACAAGTAGTCTCTGGGCGGTTTACAATTTTTAATTACAGTGTGCAGGCTACACATTGTACATTAGAAGTAAGAACCCAACTAGGAAGGCTATTGGACCGTTAGATGATAATGGAAGGCAAGGGATAATTAAAGAGGAAACAGATATTGCAGAGAGACTCAATGAATTATTTGCTTCAGCATTCACTGAAGAAGACAGAGACCACATGCCTGAAACAGAGCCTATATTTGTAGGGAGGGAAACCAAAGAATTAAGCCAGATAGAAATAACCAGGGAGGAGATCCTTGCATGTCTTGTTAGACTAAATGCTAACAAATCACCAGGACCAGATGGCATCCATCCACAAGTTCTCAAGGAACTTAAAGAGGAAATTGCTGAGGTCCTAGCCAAAATATATACTCTTTCCCTCATATCAGGTGTTGTGCTTGATGACTGGAAGGTAACGAACGTAACACAAATCTTCAAAAAAGGATCCAGAGGCGATCCAGGAAATTACCAACTGGCCAGTTTGATGTGTGTCCCAGGTAAAGGGATGGAAACCATCCTAAAGATAAAATTAACAGGCACAGAGAAGAGAAGGCACTGCTGAAGGAGAGCCAACATGGCTTCTTCAAGGGCAAGGGCAAATCATGCCTCACTAATCTGTTGGAATTTTTGAGAGTGTAAAAAAGTATGTTGATAAGGGAGAACCAGTTGACATTGTTTATCTGGACTTTCAGAAGGAGGTCTTGCACCAAAGGCTCTTGAATAAACTTGCCAGTCATAGAATCAAGGGACAGGTTTTCTCCTGGATCAGCAACTGGCTAAGGGACAGGAAACAGGGGGTAGCACTAAATGGACACTTCTCCAAGTGGAGGGAGGTAAAGAGTGGGGTCCTTCAAGGTTCAGTACTGGGACCCTTGCTTTTCAACCTCTTCATAAATGATCTAGAAGTAAGAGTAAGAAGTAAGCCAAATTTGCTGATGACACTAAATTATACAGGGTAGTAAAAACCGAGAGAGATTGTGGGGAGCTCCAGAGGGATCTCTTGACACTGGGGGAGTGGGCAAACCAGTGGCAAATGAGCTTCAACATTAGTAAGTGCAGAGTGATGCACATTGGGGCAAAAAAATCCAATTACGTTTATAAACTGATGGGGACTGAACTCTCTGCAACAAACCTTGGTGTTCTGGTGGACAGCTCAATGAAGGTGTCAACCAGGTGTGCCGCTGCGGTGAAGTGATGGGTGTCTCACCCTTCCTAATTTCAGACGGGAACAGAAGAGAACCTTTGCTTGGTAGATCTGGAACTCTCCCTGAGGGGGGCTTCATGCCTGTAACAGTGAACGTGATGGATAGAAAATCAACGGGTCCTGCTTTTAAAACAATGGTAAGTAATGGACGCGTGGAGTTTCAATCTGCCACACAATGTATTGATACAGATATGCTCTCAGAAAACAAAAAATGACAATTCAGAAAGAGAGAAGGTTGTGAATCCATAATAGTGACACCTTTGACTTTGAAACTATGTGTTTGAATTGAGTTGAGGATGATAAAAATAAAAAACATGAGGCCTGAGAATGAAAGTTAACCAAGTGGGAAGACTAAGACAGTATCCACAGAGGAACAGATGGCTGGTGGGGATTGGGGAATAATCAGTGAATGGTGAAGTTGGATAATTAAAGATATGGTTCTTCTGGTCTCATTCATTTGCCTACCTACTTGCATACAAACACACTCAGAGGGGGAGGGGGGCTTTGTCATTACAAGAACTCAGGCAAAAGTGACAGTCCACATGCAATATTAATATTCATAATTGAAATTATGTGCTCTAATAAATATATATTTAAAGGGCAGAAGTGGCTTGAGCATTCCCACTGTCCTTGGGGTGAAATGTACGGCCACTGCTTTCAGTGCCCGAGTTTGATTGCTCTCTTGGTGTCATTCCCTTTTTTGCTGTCAGTGCTGTGTTCTAAGTTGAGTTTAGACATGCAAACTGTCTCTCCAGTGACCTGCATTTCTGTTTTGTGATAGGTTGTATGATTGTGTCACTTCACCAATATAACATGGCAAGATTTCAGACCTCTATCGTCTCTCTCACACTGTAGAATTGGGAATGATCCACCTTGCTCTGGTCATACACCTACCACATGACATATTGGTTTCACAAATGTCATTTTCCGTCATCTCTGCCCACCCCTTAAAAATAATAATATGAAGACATTGATTGGTTGATGAATGTCAGTGCTGTCCAAACACAGATTTTAGGGGCTTGTGCCTTTTCCTGATACGTTGCTGTCAATGATAAGGAGTCAGACGGCCACTGCATTGCCGATTATCATGAATGACCAGAGGGCTGGGGAGTCTTTGTGATTAAGCTGCACTGCTTTCTCTTCTTCCTTCTCTGATTTCTCTTGTATAGTCTATAGGCATCCATGGGTTGGATGATTTGTTGGAGAATCCCCCAAAGAATCCAATAAATTGTGAGGATCATTTCTTTATTTCATAGATCCACCTTTTAATTTCTTCCCACTCCTCCAAGTATGCACTTTCTGAAAAACCAAATGCAAGTCTTTCATTGGTGCAAGGAGGAGTTGACACACTGCTTGATAAATGTACAAAAGAAAGAAGAAAGGGTGTTTTAAAAATTAGCACCAGCTGAATGGGAGGATTTAGTGATAACATGTGAAGAAATATTCCAGAATCATCAGTTCATCCAGAAATTACATACAGTATACAGAAACCAAAAGTAATGTGGGGCAGAATGTGGAATAAAAAAAAAAGTACTAGGTCCCCAGCTGGCGGTATTTGCCACAGATTCAGCATGCTTTGGGGAATAAATGTGAGGTATAACGTGCATCATCTGAGCCCAAAATAACAACCTGAGATCAATGAAGGAAACTGGAGAGACAAGTTGGATGCTTGTAAACAGCTTCACACAAGGAATGAGACAGTATTATTAACAGTAACCACTGAGAACTTAAACCAGTAATCTACGGAGCTTCCATTATGTAGAATGTCCTGTGAGTGTATTTACATGGAATTATGCAGCGTCCATAAGGGTTGATTCACAGGCAATAATCTCCACAAACAAAGCCAACCCTCTACTTGCAAAGTGAAATGATCCCCTGTTCTGTAACAGGAACTCTCTTATCTTTCCATTCACTGGGTAAATTAGTAAGGTATTGACCTCCATTTCAAAAAGAGAGAGAGAGAGAGAGAGAGAGAGAGAGAGATGTTGCCAAGCTCCCAGCTACAGTATGTTGTTGAAGTGATATTTCCTTATTTTTGAAAGGTATAAAATTGTAATGTTACAAATAATAAAGACATGACTTGTAATTATAGCCATCAGGTCTGATATTCCTGTGGCTTGGTCTTCCTGAGTCCAGCTCTGGTTTAAGGGGAAATGCAGCATGGACACTGAAGAACACACAGATCACTTATAGCAGAACTAGAATGAAGAATTTGGGTCAAAAGATCTTCCTTCCTTCCTCAGAGGAATTTGAATTCCAAAGTCCCCCTGTTACTTACTACATTTGGGGCTTCATCAGGTTGTCGGCCTCTTGCATTAAGAAGTCATATGCTCTCATTTAAGTGCCAAGCCAAGCCATTTTTTAAAAAAAGTATTGTGATTATTCACAGGGAAATGGAATGTTGACTTAAGTGGAGGGTGTTGGAATAAGTCAGTTGTCATAATGAATTGCTTCAAACTGGATAATCTCACTGGGATGGTAAAAGAATGTGCAAGTATCTAAAACTTGGTTGCAAACTTAGGTAAATGCTTTTGGGAGGTCTGTATTTTCAAGAAGCCTGCCGAATATAAAAGCATCCAAGTTTAGTGCAAAGATTCTGATTCATAGAAACTGATGTTTGTTAGTCCAGAATTCTTCACCTTTAAGACTCTCAGTGTCTTTTTATAGAAAGGACCCTGTGGTTGGTGGAGATCATGGGCACAGTGCTTATATCTATGTACACAAAGCCAAATTTTGTGGGACCACGCCTATGGAAACACACTGTCAGTTTCTACAGTTTGATTTTGTTGTTGTTGTTGTTGTTGTTGTTGTTGTTGTTGTTGTTGTTGTTGTTGTTGTTGTTGTTAATTAACAACAACAACAACAGCAGCAATTAATTAATTAATTTAAAAAGAATGGACAGGCCTAGCAAAATATCACTATCTCCAAAAAGATATTTCACATTATTATTCCTTGCATGGTTTTCACATTGAGATTTAAGCAATATCAGACACCATAGTTTGTCACTGGGTATTTTGAAGTGTGGGTGGGTGGATGAGAAAATTTTCTTTTTTTTTAAATGGATAGTGCCCATTAGTAACTCATTCTCATTTTAACAGTTTTATTTCTCAACCCATAGTACATTATAGCTACATTGATAACAGTGATTTGTGCTTAGAAGCAGATGTACTTGAATCTAACTATGTCAACACACTCTTTGCTCCCAGTTCATTGCATGAAGCCACATGATGCATACATATTCTTTATAAGAAACTCATTCTGAAACTCAGTGGAGAGAGAGAATGCAAAGTGGTGCCAGGCAGAGAACAAAGGGAATGGCTGGTGAATGGATGGTGTATTAATTTTATCAAAGGCATTGTTTTCTATGTCCACAGCACATCTTTAGTGGAAAATCCAGACCTACCCAATGGGGACGACTAGGGTGAGGGGGAGGACACTATGGCATCCTTTTCATATGATGGTGCCACTACTTCACACCCCTATGAGTGTGGAGGAGCCTCCTTAAAGAGTGGAAGAGAATTGCAAGTACTCTCTGGCATCTACTGGGCAGCAGCAAGTGGCTGGCCAGTCTTTCACTTCCAGAATTATTGCACTGTAAACTTACTGATGAGCAAAAGGACCCAGCAGTCGTTTTTAGGATCACAAATGGCACATGGCAATAATTTCTAAAAGATAGTCTAATTATATTAACATTTTAATTTATTTTTAATTTTACCTATATTTTGTACTGTTTGTGCCCATAATTTTAAATTGTGCAATGCTTTGATTGGAATAAATAAAGATATATAGGCCTTTAAAAGCAGGATACAATGAATTCATGGAAGATAAATACTAATAAACTTGTCATAATTGGTTAGATCAGACTGGGGTGCACATGTGCAAATAATAAGAACACCAGCTTTGTCCCTGTGCTATTCCACAGCAGAATACCACTGAAAAAGTCTATTACTTTCCTGACATTTCCCCTCCATAAAGTGTGTCAAGTGGTGCTAGCAAATAATGAATGAAATAAGGTAATACAGCACCAAAGTCATCCCTTAATGGACACCATTAAGTGGTGATGTCCAAAATTGAAGAAAAGGTTTCTGCACACATCTCAGGCTGTAAATATTCAACCAGGCAAGGCTAAATCTAGGGAGAGCAAAAACAATACACCTTGCTGGATGGGTGAATGTCAAAGAGTGTCTCCCACCAGGACAAGATTTTAGCTAGATCATCTGGAAGTCACTTAATAGGCTTCAAGGTGAAAGATAAAGAATAGTGTGATAAAATGGAGCTCTTTAGATATAGGTATAGGACAACTTTTTCTTTATTCTTGTACAACATGGCATACTGAAAAATCAGGCACAAGGAGCAGAAAATCTTGAACAGTTTTTTAAAAAGCCCACTGCCATGTAACCACTGGCAGGAATGGAACTGCTTTTGTTGACCAGCCAGTGATTTTTCACTATTAAATAAAATATTCTCTTTGTTAGATGGTCATGTTAGCCAGCTTTTTCAGTGTGGCTCTAAATTGACTAGGTTTTGGCCTGGGATTCAAAACCATTATTTCAAAAGTTAAGCACTCTAATCCCTGGGCCTGGTTTGATGGGTCTATTCATATTGGATTTTCCAGTTTTCACCAAACACTACAAAATGAATTGAAACCAAAAGAACCTCACATTCTTTAACTCCTCGTCATGAAGAAGTTTGCAAACACTGATAAATTCAGAATCTCTCAAGGTCTAATAAATTCTTATCACAAACTATATGAAACAAGATTCTCCGATTCTAATGTTGGTCTTTGTTTGCCCTGATCTGTCTGCAGATTTGAATATGTCTGCTTGTCTGATCAATTTCAGTTGACTGTGAGGAAATAGGAAGTTGGAAGGTTTGGTGAAACTCATCAATTTTTCACCTGAGCCCAAATGAGATGTTAGTGAGATAGTGTATGCTCACATTTCTGTGGCAGCATGACATAAAACCTCCCTCGTTCTCTTTTTAATTGCTGTTGAAATTTCTGAGCGTTTACACACACGGTGGGTCAAGTATGAGCATAAAAACTCCGGCACAGATTCTGTCTTAGTAAACATATATAAACTTGTGTGTGCCAGAAGTTGAAATAATGTTCATTTAGTCATGGAAACACTTTGAGAATGTTTACTGTATCACACGTTGAAAAATATATTGAATATTCTTGAACATTTTACTTAAGAACATAACAAGAGCCATGCTGGATCAGGCCAAACGCCCATCTTGTCCAGCTTCTTTTATCTCACAGTGGCCCCACGAAATGCCTCTGAGAGCACACAAGACTAGATATCTGTCTCCTGATACCACTCCCCTGCATTTGGCCTTTGAAATACCCTGTTTTTAAGCCTGGAGATACACATCCCTATCATGGCTTGTAAGCTGTGGTGGACTTTACCTCCAGGCATTTGTCAATCCCCATCCAGGCCAGATGTCATCACCACATCCTGTGGCATGGAGTTCCACAGACTAACAACACACTGGGTAAAAAAAAATTCTTTTGTCTGTTCTCACTCTCCCAGCTCTCAATTTGATTTGATGCCCCCAATTCTGGTATTTTGTGAGAGGGACAAGAATGTCCCTCTATCCACTTTACTCACGCCCTGCATTATTTTGTATGTATCAATCATATTCCCCCTCAGGCACCTTTCCCCCCACCCCAGACTAAAACGTCATAGGGGAGGTGTCCCAGCCCAGTAATTATTTTAGTCACTCTCTTCTGCACCTTTTCCAGTTCCACTATGGCTTTTTTGATATGCGGTGACCAGAACTGTACATAATACTCCAGGTGCAGTCATATTATTGTTTTGTTTAATGGCATTATAATATTGGCTGCTTTATTTTCAATCCCCTTTTGGATGACCACTAGCATGGTATTGGCCTTCTTCACTGCTGCCACACACTGGGTAGACACCTTCATTGACCTGTCTACCAGCACACCAAGATATCTTTCCTGATTTGTCATGGATAGCTCAGAGCCCATGAGTTGATAGATAAAGTTTTGGGGTTTTTTGTCCCAATATGCATTACTTTACATTTTCCTACATTGAAACATTTGCTATTTTGCAGCCCATTCCCCCAGTTTGGAGAGATCCTTCTGGAGCTCTTCACAATCTTCTCTGTTTTTTACCACCCAGAACTTGGCCACCTCATTGGCTATCCCTGTCTCCAGGTCATTTATTGAAAGGCACCGGTCCCAGGACAGATCCCTGGGGCACACCTCTTTTCACCTCTCTCCATTGTGAAAATTGCCCATTGACACCTACTCTCTGTTTCTTGGATCTCAACCAATTCTCAGTCCATAAGAGGACCTGCCCTCTTATCCCCTGACTGTGCAATTTTCTCAGCAGCCTTTGGTGAAGGACTGTAGCTTGGGATAGATTTGTGCTAGACAGACTTATAACAACATACTAATAGCAGACAACATACCTGAAAGATACTGCTGACAAACAGATTAAGTAGAATAAGCAGAATAAGCCTCCTCCTAACTGTCACTTCTTCTGTCTGTCTGTCAGTCAACCCCTTCAAACAGTCATTTGCTAGCACCAGACAGAATCCAAGTATTTACAATATTCTGCTATGTAAAGAACATATCCCAGTCAGTCTTAGGTATACAGTACCTATTTTCTGGTACACTGCACAATTATATATTCTAGCATTCCCATCCACCCCAACTCCACATTCTCATGCTGATGTGGGAAGAGAAGTAAATCAAGTAAGTGACTACAATGTCGTGGGGACAGTGAATTGTCTCTGGGTTTTATCTTGAGCTAACAGAAGTCTCCAAGGTGCCAGATCTGAGGGGGCTAGGGCAGGACTCAGCATCTCTTTGACTTCCTCTGCAACACTGGCTCAGCGATATCAACACTTCTCTCCAGAGCATATGGTTTGGAAATCACTAACTGGGCATCTTGGAATAAATATGTCAGTTCTCTGCTGGAGATTAATGGCACGATTGCTTGCATTTCCCTGGAGGGCAAGATGCTAACAGATGAATGAAAACAGCAACAGTTCTACCCCTATGCTTGTTTAACTGATGAGTTTATCAACCTAATATTGTACCTTGGGTATCCACAACTTGGTAGAATAGATTACATCAGATTCAGCATAATATAGCAGTTGGGGTGTTGTAGTGGGACTAGAGAAATCCAGGTGCAAGTTTCCACTTTGCTGTGAAACTCACTTGCTGACCTTGGGACAGTCACTCTTTTGCTGCCTTTCTTACACTTCACAGCATTTTAGAAATAAAAGGGGAACCAGGAGACCCAGATATTGGGGGGGGGGACAGAATACGACTAGGAGGAAAAAGCAAACACCATTGGCCATTAATGCGAAGGTGCAAGATGACTGCATGTCGTATAACTTAAGTTGGACAATAGGGATAACTCCAGTTGTACCCAGTGTAAGAGCTACATATCACATGATGTAAGAAAGCCCAGCACATTTAAGATTATAATTAAAAGAAGCAAAAAGAAAAAAGAAAATTATTGAACTGTCCAAAAAAAAAAAAAAAAGATTGCATCTTTATAACAAGCAATGTAACGTATCAGGGTGAAGTGTTGCTGCTAGCCCTTGCTACTTGAATATCATGGCTCGGGATTACTTTCTGTCCAGCAGCATTTCTTTATCATGTGGCTATCAACAAGGATAGTCAGAGCTAGAAACTCATTTCATTGAACTGGTTACTTGCAATACTTAAAGGCCACAAGCTTGAGTTTCTATGAGCTGTTGAGGTCAGGACAGGACATTTTGGAGATCACTCATTCATAGGCTTGCCTTAAGTCCTCTATGACTTGAGTTGACAGCATTGAGGAGGAGGAGCAGGAGGAGCAGGAGGAGGAGGAGGAGGAGGAAGAAGAAGAAGAAGAAGAAGAAGAAGAAGAAGAAGAAGAAGAAGA
>JAHTLZ010000379.1:3465593-3475593 GCA_023846285.1 Phrynocephalus versicolor
AAGAAGAAGAAGAAGAAGAAGAAGAAGAAGAAGAAGAAGAAGAAGAATTCAAGATATGCTGGTTGAAGTCTCAGCTAAAAGGGATCTTCGCTGCATGAGTACTGCTATGTCCCTCTGCCACCTGGCCCACCTTTGAAGCCCTTTGCCTTGTTCCCCCCGAAACCTCAATCTCCCCCAGCTTGTTTCTTCCTCAGTTTTGAAGTGGTGGCAGTTGAGTTGCTGGCATGAGCAGCAGAAGGGCAAGTAGCAAGCAGCAGCAATTGGCCGGTACCGCATGTCCTTGTGGAGCCACTTTTTATTTTCCATAGCCTTATCTCCTCCTGTGGTCATGTGGTCACTACAGCAGTTCAGCAGTTCACACTCCAGAGATTGCTTAGCAATGGGCTTCCCCATTCGCACTTGGCTGAACTACTTTAAACTATGACAGGGAAACGGCAGAAACGGGGAAAACTGAAAAAAGGCAGCGTAGTATGTCCACAAATACAACCAAATCGCTTTAAAAGGGTGTGCAGGAACCGGTTTAAAAAAACACCACCCCCAGTGGTCATCACAAGAAAAGCCGACACAGTGGTCAAAAATGGGTGTGGCCAAGGAGGCTCTTCAGAAAAAGCAATTTGAAAAGTGGACAGTGATTTTAAAGGAGATTTGTCTTTAAGGAAAAGGCCTTTCAAATCTAAAGTGTGGTAGTGGTGAATGGCAGTGTCGCCATGTTGGAGAATGATGGTGACAGCCTATTTATGCAAACATGGCAGGTGAAACCTAGCTATTATATAAAGGGGCTCATGACTCAAGAAACGTTTGGGAACTCCTCTTTTACAGCCTAAAGTAGCTTCACCAGCACTATATAGTGTTATCTGTGGTATTCCATGCCTGCCTCCTTTTTAAAATCCTAACCAAATTTCCAGGCCACACAATTCCTTTCATTCACTCTAGGACAGTCTAAGATCACTGTGGCGGCCTAATTTAACATATGAATGGTGTCCTTCATAGAAGTTCACTTCTACTTCTTCCCATGATAGCAATATTACAGTGGCAGTTTGTACACAAAAAAGGCCACACTGAAAAGCAGAATAAGTGAAAAAGCTGAGGCTGTGATATCCAGTCTGTCCTGCCATAGATTTTAAACACAACTGGGGTTTAATGCCATTGAATGCATGGTGGGAGCAATATAGCTCAGTAATGTTATATCATGATAACTGCAGCAGTGGCATTAGCTGCAATGTTCCTGAAATAATGTCCATTAAGCATGGTTTCATTCCGCTGAACATTGTCTAACTTGGTGTGAAAGAACCGGGCCCAGACTGGAGTATTATTCTTTGTTGCCTAAAACCAGAGGTCTAAATTTGATGACTGCAGTGTTTGCACAGGAATCTCTCTTCACTTCCGCCTTGCTAGTTTTCTGCTATGCTCACCTGGGATTAATTTCTCAGCGACAGTTTTAACTGTCCCAGTCTGCAACGAGACCCTGTCAAAGAAAGCAAGACAAAGCTGATGGCAGACTACACAACAGTTTACCTCCATGGCCTGTGTATGCCTCTGTACTTCGCTATTTTCTGTTCTGTGCCCCTGATCCAACCTGTTGTCTTCCTTGCTTTCTCTTTCTTGGCCATGTCTTTTCCGTTTGTCTGTACCCCTTGACTGGCTTGACAGATATCCTGATGCCTCATTGAACATACTTGTTCCGTCCTATCTCCTGTTCATTTCCTGAGCCTGAGTCATGCTTGGGCCCATTTTCAACTGTCTGCCTTAATTTTCCTCATTGGAACCTCATTGACCTTACACTTCATATCTCGAACTGACTTAAGTCCTGCTCAGCCAGGGAAGCGTGGCAGAGAAAGGGCCATGCAAGCAGGCCCCGCCTTCCAGAATTTGTACAGAACTTTTCCAGGACAGATGATCGTGCAAAACGTGAGTTGAGTTTAACACGCTTGCGGTGCCTTACATGGGCATTTATACAAGCTATTTCAAAATCTGCAAGACTTCAGAGTGGAAACGTGTGTTAGGACAGTGATGGCGAACCTATGGCATGGGTGCCAAAGGTGGCACTCGGAGCCCTTTCTGTGGGCACCCTTCATAACCACCTGCGTACAGGTTAAATTACTGTATTGGCACTTTGTAAAAAAAATAGTGTGTTTTGAATTGCAGTTTGGGCACTCGGGCTCTAAGAGGTTCGCCATCACTGAAATAGGAGGTGGGACCCCTCTGTGGTGCCCTATGCACTTTTAGTCAGCCTAGACCAGTCTTGTCCAAATGTGAGCCGTCCTGATGTTTTGGACCACAACTCCCACAGTCCTTTGCCACTGGAAATGCAGGCTTGGCATTCTGTGAGTTGTGGTCCCAAACATCAGGAGGGCCGAAGTTTGGACATGCCTGGCCTAGACAGTACTTTAGAGTGCACCAACATTGTTCACTATACAGTACAAGCAGTTTGATACCACTTTAATTGTCTGAAGCTGTTGTATGGAATACTGGCATTTGTAGCCTTTTGAGGTACATAGCATTACCTGCTAGAAAGCACTGATGTGCTTTTCCAAACTACAGGGGTGAATTCTGTGCGCCTCAACAAACTATATTTCCCAGGGCTCAAAAGGAAGGAGTCATGACACTCAGAGTAGTATCAGGCTGATGTATGTTTGCAGTGTGAATACATTCTTAAATGCTACTAAACATGGGGTTCAAATCCCATGAAGAATCACATAGTTAGCCCAGTTTATAGGTCTTTATTTTAAATCTCAAGTAGAGTATAGTTTTAAAGGCAAGACTAGGGCTAAATCAGTGTGCGGCATACTTGAGAGACTGCCAGCACTCCATAACTCAGGCATGGCTTATGGAACTTTAGCCCTCTTCCATTCTTTTCAGGAATATCACTTCAGGCATCACCAAGTGGCTCTATCCATGTTCCCTATACATTTTCCAAAATGCCTTGGAAGGAACACAGACATGGAGTAGTCTGGGAAATTTTAAGTGTGGTCAGACTGCTTAGGATGGTGTTGCTGTAGGGGGAATGAAGTCACTACTAGGAAAACCTTGCAAAGGAAGGCCCTCTGCAGGTTGTGCTGAAACCTGGAGCTGTCCTTGGCCTGATACCCATCCAGGAAAGAAGCTCCTGTTTCACATGACAGGAGCCCCAAATCAGGATAGCGCGGGGCCACAGCAAGATTTCAAAATAAGAGCATCACAATAGGCTGGCGAAAGAAACTGTTACTTCTTACATGCTGAATTGGCCAACAGCACAGAAAGCAAAACAGCTGAAGGGTGAAGTATTTGCAGCTGGCAGGCACAAGTACATGTCAACAGGCTTCCTCCTTGCTATTCCTTTATGGCTGTTATTTACTTGCAAAACAACTGTGCTGCATCAAGAATGGCAATGAACCTCAGTCAGCTGTTAATGGATGCTTTTGATAATATGCCCTTTTGAAAGATTTTGACAATATTTTTGGAAATGATTATGTAGCCAGCAGGCCCTGAGTGTTTTGTTTTTGTTTTACCAGTTGCGGGGGAAGGGGCAGATTAGTCTTTTTCTGTTTCCAAGCAAAGCTGCCACAGTGCACCTGAGGTCACATATTCTGACTCATTAGCAGAGCCAAGCAATTAAGCCCAAGCCCAGTCTGCTATCCTGAGATAAAGGGGGTCTCAGATCATGGCCCAGTTGACTTACATTGGGGACAAACTGGCTGGGAGCTTGGCATAGTGACATGCGTCTTTTCTGTGTGACTGGTCCCCAGACTGATTTTTTTTTAACAGACTAAGGGTGGACATTAATATGCATTAATTATAAGAAGAAAGCAGAAAGGCAGAGATGATGAATTGCCAAGGGAGAGAACTTAATTGCCTTGAAAGAGGTTGGAAATGTGGGGGTGCTTCTCGCCTTTAAAATAATTCTCCTGCTCAAACAGAGCTACCCATCTGGCATCTTTCTTGTTGCAACCACACCTATAAATGGGTTGTTTGCCTTCTACTTTCTTCCTCTTCCCCAGAATCCCCTGTGGAGAATTTTCTACTAATGACTTGCTATCTTTCTATCCACTCTATTTGCCTCCTCTGGTGTCCCACAAGCTGTTAGTGAAGATAGATGGAGCCCAGGTAGTGCCAGCTTGATTGTGGCCTGATGAATGGCACTGATGTGTTCTCCTGCCACTGTCTGGCTGACATTTGCAGAAATGTTAACTTGGGAAAGTGAAAAGAAAAAAGGAGCTCTCTGATCCATCCATAGAAGCAAAGTGTGGGTCAAGTAATTCTTTTATTTAGATACCTAGTGTGTAGTAGTATACAGAATAATCAACTACTATAGAGTAATAGGAGGCCTGGGTTTGAATATCCACTTGGCCATGGAAACTCACTAGGAGATTGGAACTGATAAAACCCACTCCTTAAATATCTCACTTATCTTGAAAGCCCTATTAAGACCAATTTAATTTGGTACCAACTTGATGGCACATAACAACAAAAAGGTCAACAATACCTTAATCGGTCAAAATAATACATTCATGGGGGAAGTGCTAACTTTAAAGATTTTTAAATGCAATTTTAATTTAAATGCAATTTAAATGTCATTCTCCAAGTTAACATGCCCAGTTTTTTTAGTCTTTCATCATAGGGCTTCTTTTCTAGCCCTCTAAACATCCTTGATCAATAAATCCTGGAGTTGTGAGTTCCGGTTCTGGTTACACTACGGCGAGACAACTTGATAAGCGCTGCAGCTTATCAAGTTGAATTCCTCCAGATAAAAGGGACCCTAAGAGGGTAAGTTTCCTTGGAGAGGAAACGAAGGAAAGGCAGTGCCTGCAGACCATGAAGGGAATGGCGGTGAACTTCTGTGGAAGCAGGAAAATGCCTTATCTCCCACTGGAGGAAAACCGACACCATTTGGTGAAGGCAGAAGCTGTTGGTATCAGAGAACTGTAGAAAGCTGTAAATATTTGGCATTGTGAAGTGAAGCTTCTTGGTGAATCTCATCAAGCACCAACCACCTCCCTTTTGTGGAAGTGGCTTTAGGCAAAGAGGTGTGAATGTTCTGAAAGACATGAATATATCTGAAGAAGTGATCTTTCTCACATTTTATGAATTTTCCTTTCTGCCTATTGCTTTTTTGTGGGCTGGTAGATTAAAAAAACTCTTGAGGAAATTTCTTTTTGTTTTGTGCTTTCTGTATATGGTGGATTTAAAGATACAGTTTAAGGGCAGCGTTGGGAAAGCTGTTTTTCAAAGGAATGTTTATTTGACTTGGATTGGCTCCATATTTTGAAAATAACTGCTGAAGAATCTCTGCCTCTTTGGTTCTTCCTATTTTCAATCCAGTCACTATACCCCTCCCTTTTGGAAACTGAGTGGCAGAAACTACAATTACAAGCAATATTAACTGTTGTGAGCTACAAGAACACAATGAATTGGGAAAACTTACCAGAAGTTTGCTAATATAATGCGGATTACAAAAAATAATAGACATTTATTCATCACAGATGGACCCATCCTCTGAAGATATAGAGATTTTGAACCCTGATAAGGACACAGAGGCAGAACAGAGAGCTGGTTTTAGTCTACAGATAACTACAAGAATTGTGCAGGAGGGACTTGCGAAAAAGCCCAAAATTAGTATTGATCAGGAGATAGAGCCAGAACGGAGAGCCAATTTCAATCTGCAGACAAATACATCAAGATCTGTGCAGGATAAATCTTTGGCTAAGCCATATTCACAAAGCAAGATAAAAACATCTGTTTTACTCAATATGGATACAAAAGAGAGAAGAGTTTGGGACTCTTTCAGCAGCAGAGCAACTATCAAGATTGCTATCAAGATATAAGATAAGATAAAAGATAAGATAAAAGATAAAATTAAGATAAGATAAGATAAAAGAACAATTTATGAAGATAACGGACTTGGTAGGAAAAGAGAAAATTCAGAAAGAGAATTTCTGGCTTAGTGAGTCAATGTACATAAAAATTGTTTTTTGTATTTTGATTCTCTAAAGCTACTAGTTGATTGGCATGATATGGGTAATGGAAAATGGAAATGTGAAGACCAACCTGAAATACAAATGTTAATTTGTTAGATTCTTAAAAGAATAGTGGTAATTAGGTACAGATAAGAACTTTTATCTATAAAGTGAAACCTGTAGACCAGGAGGTAGCTCTTTTATAATAGACCATAAAGTACTAACTTGAATTTGTTAAGGATTATACAAAATAGAATTGTCCTATTGCAAGTTATGATGCAATTTGGGAATGATGCAAGGCAGAGTGGGCTACACACCTGTGTAATTATATTCTGGCAACTAGTCAAGTCAGGTGACAGTTTGATCATGCTCAGTTGTCAATTTGCTGAGTAATGATTGCATCAGACACATACATAAAAGCAAGAGAGTTGTTCAGTACGGTGTGGGACGTGGTTGGAAGAAGCAGCTCGTTACTCTGTCAGTTTGGATCTTGGAAAGTTTGGACTACTGGACTGTCTATCTAGCTAACGAGGTATATGCCTGCCAATTCTGTTTTTGCTGGACTTGTATGGATTTTGTAAATACAGTTCTTGGTGATGGGGGTCACCGCTGTGTTGCGTTTTTATTTAGCACTGCTATCTGGCTGTTAAAGCCCATGCTCTTTACACAGCCCTCACAGTCTTCCGCTGAGAAACAACCACTCTGCGACAGAATTAGAGATGGCTTTTGAAATTAGGTACTTTTTGGAAGAGTAGGTAAATATACTGTGGATGACATTTAGAATATACCTGCATATAGTTAGCTAAAATGTATCCTAAGTGGTTTAGTATTGAAGAATTAAACATCGAGATTGAATATACAGTTGAGATTAGACAGTCCATATTTTTGTATTAGAAAATAGATGTAAATAAAGATACAGTATATAGAATATGGATGAGATAGTAAGGAAACTAAGTATGAAAGTTTGTACCTCTAAGCTGGAAAAGGAGATATGAATTATACTGGGCTGAAATGTTGGGAAAATGTGATAAATAAATAAAACCTGGAGTTGTATTGAAATATGAGGGGTGTCATGTGTATATTGATGGCATTACTCTCCAAATGTTTAGATAGCCTCACTTAGCAATATCCTATCACTAAACAACTTCTTGGGTATGAGATGAATGACATCCTACATCATTTGTATAAAAATGTCATTTAACGTGTAGGAATGAAGCTGAAAAACCTACAAATGCCCAGCTTAACATATGATTATTTTAAGTCAGTGGTGTCCAAACTTCCTCCCTCCAGATGTTTTGAACCACAACTCCCAGAATTCCAAGCCTCTATTGCCAATGACAAAGGACTGTGGGAGTTGTGGTCCAAAGCATCTGGAGGGCTGAAGTTTGGACACCACTGTTTTAAGTGAATGCATTTTCTTTGCTTTTATTTCCTGTAATAAGAGTTGCTTCCCAAATAACTCCAAATTCAGGAACAGATTGTGAGATCATGAGAAAAATTACATATTATGCATGTCAGAACATTAGCAGTACAGTACTTTATGAGAACATATTGCCTCTTGTGATTTAGTGCATTAAATTTAAGATCCTTTTTGCAGTCATGGTGTACAGTATCTCACACATTAAATAAGCTTCATTAATAAGGCTTCGTTGCTTGAAAGAAGAAAGTCTTGGCAGGCTAAAGACTCCAGGATAGTATTATTGTTGCTTAGTGTATCAAGTGTCGGGCTGGGATTCAAGGGACCTGGTTTCAAATCCCTGTCCCACCATAGAACTTATTGGGGTGTGGCATTGGTAAAACTACTCTTTATCTCACATACTTTAGAAATCTTAACAGAGACATCATAAACCAGAATCAAATTGAAGGCACATAGCACACACACACCCCACACAATATCTCTCTCTCCTTATTGATGCAGTGCTATTCCACCCGGAGTCCTGGAAGACGGGCGGTATATAAGCTCTAAAATAAAAATAAATAAATAAAAAATGAGCTACATTGGTGGTATTATATGAACCATGGTTGGTAAAGGGAGGAAGATGACAGCAGAAGCGACAGTGAATGGTGTGTGTTTTGAATTTACCTAGGCACCTCTGAATAATGCTCAGTTTTTCACCCATGACCTTGGTCTTTGGGCCAAGGCATTGTGGGAGGCCACTGTAATGAGCCGAGACACATAGCGGCTGTTCCCTGAAGGTGACCAGCAATTCAGAACAACCTGCTATCCCTGCTCCCACCCCTGGAACCATCAAGCTTTTTTTTGGCCTTCTCTCCTCAGGTGCTTCTGAGTGGGTGGCCATGGCCCCTGTGCCTGCAGCAATTGCATGATTCAAGCTAATGGACTCGACAGGCCCTGCCTGTTTTTCTTTAGCAATGGAAACACTTGTGTGAATTATTAAGGAATTTTTGTGTATTTTAGGAACTTTGGAAACAGTAATTTTTCAGGGCAATAATTTAGTCTTTAATTTGTTGGCTGGCGGCTTGGCTTGGTCATTATTTCATTCATCCATTACGCAGATTCTATCAGGCCAGGAATCAAACTTTTAAAAAGCTGCTTAGAATATGTGTCAGAAATACAAATTTATTTTGTTTCAACGATAGCAAGACCTATTGTATATCTATAAAACTGTGCTATCCCATTTGCCAATTCCCTTCTTAGTTTCCCCTCCTTTTTTGTTTTGGAAAGATTCAGATGCCTTTCATGAGGTTTACTTCGGGAAACATTCTGAGCATTCAGTAATAAAACCAAGAGGAAAAATCCTTTACTTCCTCTATGCCTTCTAGCTAGTAAGACCACATCAATTCAAAGCAAGTATGGGTTTGGTACTGACCCAGCATCATAGTTCAAAACATAGCTGCAAATACTTTCAAGATGTCTCTGAGTCAAGTTGGTGACCGGGGGGGGGGACCTACCCACCCAATCATACATATATGCAAACTCCACCCCCAATTTGTCTCGGAAACAAATTCTCCATACACAGAGCCATTTTCCAAATTGTACACAGCTTTAATAATTAAAACAAAAAGTCAAAAACAAAATTCCCAGCAGCATATTTTGTGAAAACCCCTCAGACTTATGCTCCGGAGGATGTGGGATGTGCGCTGTTGCAGAAAGCATTTGTTTTCACATGATTGATTCGCATGAATAGAAACATTCCTTTGCCTTTCAACACAATGTTTATTAAACTGACATTCCTTTGGAGGGTGGAAAAAGAGAGACTCCACTGTGTTTATATTACACAAATTACCTGGATGAAACTGAATCTTATTATGGTTATTAAAGGAACATTTACATACATACACTTTCCCCTGTTTAAAAAAGAGAGGCACTTTTGCAGTTGCTAACAAGGATACTGTTTGCACTGACAAGAATGTTTATTTTTTCACAGTATGTCATGGCCTGTGGCAAGGGTAGGATAGCAACATGGCAATTATCATTTAACAATTTCACTGGGAATCTGACCTACAAGTCTAGTATCATTTTGGTCAGGTAGTAACCTTATTTTTTTATCACTCTTACACTATCCTACTTTTTCCCATTTCCTTAAAATAGTGTATGTCCTTTTGGTGGAATCATTAGTACAGTCTCCTAGTTCCCATGCTTGGCTGCCACTAGGATGACCCTGCCAGTACCATCCCATTGGTAGAGCCAAGGAGCGACTCTTGTGATGTCATGGGGCGGATCCCTGTAATGTCACAAAGGTAGGCCAAACAATGATTGGGAACAGCTTCATGATCAGCTAATTGTGGAAATGGACAATTTGGATAAATGGGCACAGAGATGGATTTTTTTCCTAGTGGCAACCCTTATACCATGCTGATCCAAGTGAACCAGTTGGAAATAAACTGAAAATGAGTGCCAGGGCTTTAAAGCTGTCTTCCACACTTTCTGTGAAGCAGCTTTAAATGAAACATTCTCTTCCTCTATCGTCATTTCTGCTGGGATTTGCCTCCTCACCTGATATGAAGACCTGGGGAAAACAGAGGAGTCCCAACTGCAGCACTAAAACTGTAACAAAACCCAGGCTTTTTACATTCTTCCAAGTGTTTTTAACAGTCTTTAGTGC
>JAHTLZ010000379.1:3480593-3501565 GCA_023846285.1 Phrynocephalus versicolor
GGCTCTTCTCCCAAAAGGCACAGTGAAGAAAGTCCTCTTCCATCTCACTGAATTATCCATCAGCTAATGTCTTGCATACCAGAAACAAGACACAGGCATCCTAATTAGAACTTATCAATAGCTGGGCAAATACAAGTCTACTATACTATACATGTTCTCATCAATTGTACAATTTGTGTAAATGTAAAATGACTCTGTGTTACTTAACAGGTTGAGTGGCAGCAAAAAAATGTTGGTCAGGTGGTGCACTATAAAAAGCAAATACATAAATACATAAATACATAGAAAACAAAGGCTTAGGGCAGTGGTGGTGAACCTTCAGCACTCCAGATGTTTTGGACCACAACTCCAACAGTCTTTTATCATTGGCAGTCTAGGCTCGGAATTCTGGGTGTTGTGGTCCAAAACATCTGGAGTGCTGAAGGTTCAGCACAGCTGGCCTAGGCGATTGAGTAAGTATTTTGCTTGTACTTGGTCTGTGCTGGAAATGGAATGCGGAAAAAATGGACCTTTGAACTGACTCAAAAACAGGAAGACCTCTACTAGCATCCTTGGTACGTTTTGGCACAGTGCTCTTTTCTTTGTACTATATACACTTCTGAGGCTTTTAATTTTGGACCTTGACTGTTTGAGTGTAATGAGATGATGAACTGTTTTCTGCTGAAAAGTCTATTATTGCAGATGAAATCATTATTACAGAACCAGCAGGAAAGATTAGGGGGGTTGATTTCCTCTGTGTGCCCCCCACTCAAAGCTGTGAACAGTTTAATGCTTTTGAATGATTACTTGGGCCTTTTCATTTGGATCCCATTTTAACTTTGTCCATATGTAAAGATATTGCTTATGGCCCTTTAAGCAATCAGGATCCCCAAAGTCTTTGATAAGACGACTGGAGCTATGCTCCATATTATTTTAATATTGTTTTATGAAATCTCCATTATGAGATTGTTACATTTTTTATACTTGGAGACTCTGCATTTTGTCACTTCTACACTATTTCTCTCATTTCTACAAAACACATTTCCCAGCTAGAAGTAAGGTAATGACCAGACATTGACCCCTATTTTTATGTTTCTCCTACTGTGAGGAGAAATTGAAGATGACATGTATAGAGAGCTAATAGCTATGTCGCCTGGCTTAATCAATCTCACAAATATAAAGAATTCAGCTATGGGACACAGTTAAATATTAAAATGTTGTTATGTGCTCTGAACAATTTCTGATGCAACTCCCCAACATGTTTTAATGACCAAAGAAGTTATTGCATTACATGGCTTTAATTGTGAAGTTCACTGCTTTTTATTGCTTTTTAAAATTACTATTATTGAATAAAACCTGTTATCTAGCAGTGTTCGGGGGAATGTTAGTTAATCATATAGAAATGAACCTCAGTATCTTTTCCTCCCCATTTTACTTACACCATTGGTTATTACTGTAGAAGAAAAAACATTTTTCATCATTACTGATAAAAAGTAGATTTTCATGTTCAGTAAACAGATTGTTTCCAGGAATGGCTGAACGAATGTATAAAAGAACAAGAAAACAATACCTTGAGTCTTTAATGTAATTTTAATGGTTGCAGACACTATACTTAAAAAACCCCACTTTGTACTGTGTGAGTTGTGGAGTATTTCTTAACCACAATGAGAATGCCAATGTATTGCAGAGGCAGAAAAATGCCAATTATCCAAAGGCTTATTTACAAGAATGAATGAACGAACGAACAAATGAACAAAATCTTTAATTTTGGTACAAAGCTAAAATGGCCTAACAGAGAAAGTAAACATATCTCACTCACATCTTAATTTAAAGGGGAGCAAGAAAGAGAGAAGAAAGAGGAGGAAAGATCCCACTGATAATTAAGGGTTTCTCCTTATTTGGTTAAAACCTTCCACTCCCAGATTATTTACAAGTGTAGCATCAACTCCCAATACAAATGGTCTTTCCCATCCCCATGTTTCCAGTCCTTTCTTCCCTCTTTTTGCCTCTCTCTCTCTCTCTTTTAAAAAACCTGGGCATACAGTAGGGTATGGAGGGGTTGAGAGTGACTGGCAGAAAAATGCTCATAAAGATTGCATACTCAGAAAATGCACAGATCAGTAAACCCGAGGAGGTCCTTCTCTATGCATCTACTCCTTCTGATGCAAAGCCGTACATCTTATTCAGTTTCAGTCACCTCCAGTAGGTTCATTCAGAGTCAGAATATACAAGGAGAAGCAAAGCAAAGCAAAACTAAATACAGACCTCTTGTATTGCGGAACTTCTGTTTTGCATTATCATGTATTATGGGGAAATGGCACGAATCCCCCCCTTTGTTCTAATTAGGTTAATACTAGCTAGGGCTAAAAAAAAGTACCCAAATGGCAAAACTATTTAGATCTTGTATGACATTTTCAACTGTTTTTTTGTTTGCTTGCTTGTAGAAAAATGTATGAAGTATCTGACATTATTTAGATCATTGAAAAGGAACAATATTGAAGGATGAATGTAGCACGGTAGCTCTGCTGTGCAGATTCTGCAGTGAAATTTAACTCTCTGGCTAACTAAAATGGGGATTATTTTTCTAGACCGCTCCCAACACTCACAACATCAACACCAAATCATGACTAGTAGATAGGTAACAGCATTTGAATAAAATTTAAAGTTGATTTATTTATTCAGTTAAAGCAATTACAATACTAGGTATCTTCATGCATGAGAAGGCCCAGTTTAATCAGATTAGGATGGAAGGTATGAAAATTAGTGTACCGATGTTCCATGGCACACTGTCTTATCAAATTCCAGCCTTCATCCCCTTGTTCTGTTGTGGATAAATAGCTCAGTCTTGAGTGTAGCCAAAAGAGCCAAACTAGTTGTGACAGGCTTAACCTGTTTGTTTTTGTTTTGGATGTAAAATAATACCTGCATCTGAGACCTTTTTCTGCATTGGCTGCATGTTCCACACTGAGACACCACAGTTTCCCTCTCCCCATAACTCCAAGCAGCTAGATCAGTGATGACGAACCTTCAGCACTCCAGATGTTTTGGACCTCAACTCCCAGAATTCTGAGCCTGGACTGCCAGTGACAAAGGACTGTGGGAGTTTTGGTCCAAAACATCTGGAGAGCTGAAGGTTCACCAACACTGAGCTAGATTATGCTTGCTTTCACTCCACTCCACAGGCAACTAATATATTTTAGTTTGGATGTCACAGAAACATACAGTCCAGTGGCCACTGAGTCCAAACGCAAAAGACCGGGTCAAAAAGATTAGCACATTCCAGCAACACACTGTTCTTCTGGGTGGCTTACAGCATGCTAAAATAGAACCCAACAGCAATAAGATTATAAATAGAAACATATCAGACAGTACAATGAACTACAAGAGGTGTCGTTTCCACATAAAAGGCAGTGTGGGAGGCATAAAATCAGGCAAAGATGCAATGAAAGGTCTCTCAAAAAATGCAAGGTTTTCAAACATTGGGAGGGAGGGTGACCAGGTGGTTCCACAGCAAAGAAGGCCTGGCTTCTTGTGGATGATTTCCTGGCCTTCAGAATGACCACTGGAGGAGCATTGTCTGGGAAGATCTGGTGGACTGGTTAGATGACTGTGGCCAAAGATGCTCCAACAAGTGTTGTGGTCCCAAACCATGAAGGTAGACTGAGGAAAGCTTCACGTGGGGGATAATATTTATAGGTACCATGTGCCATGTACTAAGTGGTATCATCGACTATCCAAAACAAAACCCTCTTCAGTGGTGCTTACTAAGTGACTAAGTTATCATGCTAAATATGTGGTTTAAGGCTTTATAAGGGTAATTAGCCTGAGTTAATTCACCCTCAGAACTGGACGTCTTTCTTAACTCCTCTTGCTGATGAGCCCGCTTCGTGCTTGCTAGTATGAATTGTATTTCTACTGATTAAATAAAGGAAATAAACATCTATTTGAAGTGAGCTCTGCTGGTTTAACCTTTGCTAATAGAAAAAAATTATCTACAGTGGGATATTTAGATGTAAAACCTCCCATCTTCCTCAACAGTTATGACCTGAGCTATGTCAATTTTAAGAACATAAGAACATAAAAAGAGCCATGCTGGATCAGGCCAACGGCCCATCTAGTCCAGCTTCCTGTATCTCACAGTGGCCCCACCAGATGCGTTTGGGAACGCATGAGACGAGATATCTGTCTCCTGATACCACTCCCCTGCATCTGGCCCTTGAAGTACCCAGGTTTTAAGCCTGGAGATTACACATCTCCCTCATGGTTTGTAACCTGTGATGGACTTTTCCTCCAGGAATCTGTCCAATCCCCCTTTGAAGGCATCCAGGCCAGATGCCATCACCACATCCTGTGGCAGGGAGTTCCACAGACTAACAACGCGCTGGGTGAAAAAATATTTTCTTTTGTCTGTTCTTCCTCTCCCAACCCACAATTTGAGTGTATGTCCCCTAGTTCTGAGAGGGAGAAGTGCTTCCCTCTATCCACTTTACTCATGCCCTGCATTATTTTGTACATCTCAATCATATCCCCCCTCAGGCGCCTTTTTCCAGACTAAAGAGGCCCAAATGTTTTAGCCTTTCCTCATAAGGGAGGTGCCCCAGCCCAGTAATCATTTTAGTTGCTCTCTTTTGCACCTTTTCCAGTTCCACTATGTCTTTCTTGAGATGCGGTGGCCAGAATTGTACACAGTACTCCAGGTGCGGCCTTACTATTGTTTTGTATAATGGCATTATAATGTTGGCTGTTTTATTTTCAATTCCCTTTTTGATAATCCCTAGCATGGTATTGGCCTTCTTCACCACTGCCACACACTGGGTAGACACTTTCATGGAGCTGTCCGCCAACACACCAAGATCTCTTTCCTGATCTGTAACGGATAACTCAGAGCCCATGAGTTGATAGATAAAATTTTGATTTTTTGCCCCAATATGCATTACTTTACATTTGGCTACATTAAAACGCATTTGCCGTTTCCCAGTCCGTTCCCCCAGTTTGGAGACATCCTTCTGGAGCTCTTCACAATCTTCTCTGGTTTTTACCGCACTGAAAAGTTTTGTGTCATCTGCAAACTTGGCCACCTCACTGTATATCCCTGTCTCCAGGTCATTTATGAACAAATTGAAAAGCACCAGTCCCAGGACAGATCCCTGGGGCACACCACATTTCACCTCTCTCCATTGTGAAAAATTGCCCATTGACACCTACTCTTTGTTTCCTGGATCTCATCCAGTTCTCAATCCATAAGAGGACCTGCCCTCTTATCTCCTGACTGTGCAATTTTTTCAGCAGCCTTTGGTGAGGGACTGTGTCAAAAGCAGGGCTGTGGAGTCGGAATCAGAGTCAGAGTCGAGGAGTCGGAGTCGGAGGAAATTTTGGGTACCTGGCGTCGGAGTCGGAGTTGGCAAACAATGCACCGACTCCGACTCCTACTAAATTTAGATTGGAATTGAAAAAAAAAGCAAGTTTAAATGTCCCAATTCACAAAAAGTTATAATTAATGACTTCTCTACTGTAAGAATAAAGACCAATGCATGCAGTGCCTCATGTAACCGCAAAACGAACACATTAAGTGACCGTGAAGAAGCATGCTTTTCATGTGCTTCACTATATGGTTCATATAGATAAGCTTTGTTTTTGTTTTAAAATAACCAAATAATGTGGTTTGTATTTTTGAACTGGTAAAGTTCCTGTTCCCGATGTTTATGCCTGCTGCTACTATCCAGCCACTTGATTAATTAATAAAAAAAATTAATAAAACTTTGTTTTCATTGTGTTTGTCTTTTGCTTCAACTGTTCAATACAGTAGACTGTTGGCTTCTCAGCCAGTAGTCCTGTGGTAATGACATGTATGTTGCCTTTCTTTCCTTCAAGGAATGTATAAAATACATTCGCATATTAATATAGAGGAGTCGGAGTCGGGGAGTTGGAGTCGGAGTTGGAGTCAGAAGAAGTACAAAATAACTTAGGAGTTGGAGCCGGAGTCGGACCATTTATCTAAGTACCGACTCCACAGCCCTGGTCAAAAGCCTTCTGAAAATCCAGATAGACTATATCCACCAGTTCACCCAAATCCACATGCCTGTTGACCTTTTCAAAAAATTCTAAAAGATTTGTCAGACAAGACTACCCTTAAATTTTGATTTATGGTGGTGACCCATTTCAAGATTTTCCAGGTAGAGACTGCTCAGAAGTTGTTTACTATTTTCTTCTTCTTCTTCTTGGGGCACCCTGGAACTGTGCAGCTTGCCCAAGGCCACACAGGCTGGCTGTACTCAGGGGAGGCAGCGTGGGGAATCCAAATCCCAACCTTTGATTCTAACAGCCAGATACCTAAACTGTGAATACAGACATCATGGTGTCACTGTTGTATTTTAAACTGCTTGTGACGATGTTACCAGGGCCTTAAACCACTAAATGGCTTTTTAAAAATAGAGCCAAGTCCCATTCTCTGGAATTATTTTGGCTGTTACAAAATGTGCTTTATTGAAGGATATGATTACCATGATGTTATCTGCTCTACTCTTCAACATGGGATATTCTTCCAAGCGTAGATATAACTGCTGTGAAAGTCAGAATCAGCAAAATTCCTGTACCAGGGCAGAGAGTGGGAATTTATCAGTGAAGAGGGTGGGAGTTTTCGGAACTATTTCAAAAAGGAAAAACTTTCAGATAATTTTATCAGTTGTACTTTGTTCTTCTCGCCTGCTTTTTACTGGTTCTGGAATAGTTTTTTTTTTTAAATGTTCATTATATGGTTCAATTGTCCAGTGAAGTGGAGGACAGTTTATATTTTTGGATAAAATGTTCTCATTTCATGCTTTTTCTTGTGGTTTGAAGTTTATGAATCTTGTACGAATTGGTTTTGTCTTACATACCAAATGTAAACTATGTGGGTTCCTGTAGGTTTTTTAAATTGTTAACATGTAATCCAGTTTGGCTGAATTTTGATAATACTGTATATGCATTATAGCATTACATTTTTCTTTTCTTTCTCTTTCCTCCCCCTTTTCATCTCCTTTTGAGAAAGAAATGCAAGGACCAAATAAACACTTAACGGAGCTGAAAGTTACATGCCATCTCATAATCCTCCTCAGGCATTCATAACTTCTGGAATTCTATTGAAGACATTTTTAAAATTTCACTTCAGGAAGCAGCTTATGAGAAGCAGAAGGCTACAGACTTTTACCTGAAGAAAAGAGCTTTGTGGACTTGGTGGATGGTAAACTTTGTGGGGAATGAAACAGTGTCAGCAGATTAAAGAAACCATTACAGTACTTTATTTCCTCTGATGGGGAACCGTCACCCGTTCCTGCTCCAGATACAGTACAATAACAATAATACTGTTTTAAAAGCCAGTGCCTTTCTGTGGGTATATATCTAGCCAAGGCCTTCTATAAATTACTTCCTGCCACTGAAATACTGTAGTTTGTTCTCTTTTAATTCTCCAGACACTTCTTTATGTAGAGAAAATGGCAAACAAACAAATCTCTTCCCCCTTTGCTTCAATAGGCAACTGACCTTCCTAACGGGAGTCAAATGATTGCTGTCATTATGACTCTTTTACGATCTTGATAATGAAGTCCACAGTTTATGCTTCTTGTCTTCTTAATAACACTGGAGAATTAATGAAGCAGAGATAATTCATTAGGCCAAGCACAGTTCCTGATACTTGTATTATGGCATTTTTATGTTTTGTTTTGTTTTTTGTTACTAAGCAGAACAATTTTACTTCCAGAAAAATAATATGGGAAATGTTTGCCTCCATTTGCCTCATCATGGTGCTTTTGAGAGGGACAGAGTTGTCAGAGGGTCTCCACCAGTGTCCTTTGACATGGGGGGGGGGCGGGGAACCAAACTTCAACAGAAATTCCTGTCCTCCTTTGCTTGTAGACTAAATGTGCTGTGAGCTATAGTTCCTGAAGTTGTTTTAATATCAGCTCATTCAGCTGTACTTTTTGGATATGTCTGTTAGGCAGCTGCAAATCTATTACAGCTCACTATCATCTAGCTAGCCCACTTTTTATCATTTTGCATGAGAGGATATTATAAAGGATATTCCATCTTTCCTCTCAAGAGGACCCTACATGGTTTTCCTTCTGCACAAAAGCCCTGTGAGGTAGGTCAAACAGAAAAACTGTGGCTAGATCAGGGTCATGCAACTACCATAAGTTTCTTAGCTGAATGGAGATTTGAACCGAGGCTTCTTGAGTCATAGTTCAGTGCTCTATCCATCACACTGGTTGACCACCCCTGTTTTAGAATAAAAGGAGGGTGAACACCAGTAGTCTGCTATGTGTTAATTTAGCAGTGTAGTCTGACCTTCTCTTTGCACTGGGAATGGAGTCTGCTTGAGGCTAACCTGATTATACCTGCCATGTTCAAAGAGAGATGACACAGGAAGAAAATCATTTAGGAAACAAGCCAAATGAGAACAGTAGAAATATTACAAATAGAATAAATGAGAGGAAAACAAAATCACACCCAGGCTTGAAATCTCCTCCCTCTTGATTCTCAGATGTGGCAATGGAAAAAGTAAGGCAGGGTAGCAGTGGACACTATGAAAGTTCACCTCCTTGTGGTGTCTCTTATAGTAAGGGTGTTTAGTTTCATTTCTCCCACAAATGGGATTGCTCCCACAAACTGCATCAGTTAAAGATTTTAAACATGTACCCTATCATTTCTATATATTGGTAAATAGGGTCTCTACATGCAGAGAATATTACCTGCCAGATAAAACCGCAAACAAAATACAATCCCTGGCATCTGTTTCATGCTCATGTCAATTTCACAACTCCTTGTGACAATTTCCATCCCTCAGTCAGTTTCAGTCCTAAGCACTACAGCAGCTTCCTGTTCTGTCCTCCATCCAGTTCTCCAGCTTTTCTTCTGTTTATAGAATCATAAAATAATTGAATTGGAAGGGGCCTATAAGGCCATCAAATGCAATCCCTGCTCAACATAGGAATCCAAATCAAACATTTGACAGGTGGTTGACCAATTTTCTCTTGAATGCCTCCAGCACTGGGACACTCACCCACTCCCAAGATGACAGCTCCCACTGTCATACTGCTCCAACAGTTAGGACATTCCCCCCCCCCGATATTTCGCCAAAATCTGGCTTCCTGTAAATGAAGCTCATTATTACGTGTCCTGATCTTTGGGAGGACCGAAAACAGATCTTGCTCTTCCTCTGAATGACAATATTTCAAATATTTAAAAAAAATCTGAACTAGCAATAACTTTAGAAGTGCAGTTCTAAAAGGGACCCTGTGGATCATCAAGTCTAGTCCCTGTCAAAGAGACACAGTAGGAAATCCAGTTCCCAACCTCCGACTCCATAGCTAGATGCCTAAGCCACTGACCTATCCAGCTATTATTTTTCCCCTTAGTCTTCTTTACTCAAGGCGAAACATGCCCATCCCATTACCATATGGGGTTCTTTTTGTTCCAGAGAGATATTAATGCAAAATTAATTTCCCTACCATCAGGAGTTAGGAGCAGAAGAATCAAGGGTAGCTGATACTTTAATCAACAGAGTACTCTGACAACAGGTTCATCCTAATTTCATGTAAGCTCTGAGTTTAGAAAAAAAAGTAATTCTTTACTGCAGTTCACAGAATTTCCCAGCTAACCTCCATATTCCATTTCTGGACAAGCTATTAGAGCATGGGGTGGCTTCTCATCTGCAGGGGGTCTTGGATGAAATAGATTTTATAGATCCATTTCAACATTGTTATAGGCTTTATGGAATGGAACGGTAATGGTCACCTCGTGGAGGACCTATTGTGGGAACTGGACAGCGCAAGTGTGTCCCTGCTGAACATCTCAGTGGCTTTTGATACCACCAACCATGGTATCCTCCTGGACCATATTTCTAGGATGTGTCCTGGAGGCAATTTGCTCCTCTTTCATGATATCCAAACTCTGCAGCCTGAAGCAGCCCCTCACTCTGCCCAGTGACAGAGCTGGTTTGGAATCAGCAATATTAAAACCATGCTTTTGATTACCTCAGTGTTTGTGGTGACCTTTCAGTCATTCAGATGGACAAGGTTACTCTTTCATTTAGTTATCTCCAACAACAAATTATTTAAACCAGTGGTCCTCATCATTGCCCACCTCACCCCAGGTTTGTTGAGCTATAACTTCTAGGACATATTGCCATTGGCCATTCCTGGCACTGAAGTCCAAAACACATGGAAGATCAAAGGTTGCAAACCTCTGATTTAAGTGGCCAACCTCTGTTCTACTATGTAATGGGCAATGTAAAACTACACACCCTGATACATTTTTAGTGAATTTCCTTCAATCTTCTCATCAACACTGCTTCATTAGCAAAGGCCCTGTATCAGAATGAATCACCAAAGTACATTGGAAGTGATGTGAGACATTGTGTGAACTTCCTGACCCTAGCAGTCTATGTGATTCTTTGACTTGGAGCTCTAATATTAAAACCATTAGAGTTAATGAAAGAGCTCATGACCTGGCTGATGTCAAGAGTTAGCAGAAGTTTACTGACACTTTTGTCTAACATTCCTTTCATACCAAGTAGCCTGCGAGTTCCTGGCTTGTTTACCCAAGTCTAGATAGTGGTAAAACTGAAAGTATGTCCTTCAGTTTGCATAATATGTAAGATTTCCAATCTCTCTCTCTCTCTCTCTCTCTCTCTCTCTCTCTCTCTCTCTCTCTCTCTCTCTCTCTCTCTCTGTGTGTGTGTGTGTGTGTGTGTGTGTGTTTGTGTGTGTGCATGCGCATGTGCATGTGTGTATTCTAACTTCTGCTTAAATGCATGAACTTTGTGATTTACAATTACAAATGTTGGGACAACTGTATTCTTATTTTGATCTCATCCCTCTCCTTCATAACATTCATAACATAAATGGTGAGGCTTACATACTTCCAGTTTTTGAGACAATATCCCTGCACTGCCAGTATTAACAAGTCCTAAAGCATACACGGTAAGTGGCTGCAGATATTGAGATGTCAGCTGAACTCAGTTACTAATGTCTAATGAAGAAGCCTATTTTAGCTGTGCTGAATGGTTGCTTGATAGCTTGTTCAACTTGCAGATTCAGTTGCACAAAAAGTTTTCTAGAGACCTGGTTTTGGCTTTTGTCCCCCAACATACGTGGTCCTTGCTCTTATATCACCATCAGAGCACATGCTACAGTCATCACTCAGATGCTGCCACAGATATGCAATGCAAATGGTCTCATGTTCAATCCCCCAGGTTGGGCTAGGAAAGAAAGCTGCCTGTAATGCTGAAGAACTGCTATTAGTCAGAGTTGACCATACTGGTTTAACTCAGTATAAGACAATTTCCTGTGTAACTGGGTGCCAGAATAATATTTGGCCTTGAATGCTTCTCTGTGTCTTCTAATAGAAGGAAACAATTGTGTCTCTGCCTTAAGGCAGCAAATGTTTTAGGTGTGGGGTTGTTGGCCAACATGTGGGCTCGGAGGGTTGCAAAAACTTTATCACATGTTTATGGATTGTGGATCAGTAGCACTATCTGTGTAAGCATTCTGTCAGAGGTGAACATACTGGCTTAACTCAGTATAAGACTCTGAGAAGAGTACTGTATATGCCCGAATATAAGCCTAGTTTTTCAGCGCTAATTTTGGGCTGAAAAAAGGGCCCCTCGACTTATATTTGGGTCAGTACTTTCAGCCACTGAGCCAAGTGTTTAAGTCGGTAGCTCAAAGTCATTTCAAACATTGTGTGCTGCTTCTCCTAAACTCCCCCCCCACGTCGCAAAGGAGCAGCGTGCAATGTTTAAAGTGACTTTTAGACACCAAGGCAAACGCTTGCCTCGGTGGCTAAAAGTCATTTTAAACATTGTGTGCCACTTCCCCAGCTCACAATGGAGGAGCTGCCAGGCCCTGCTGCATTTCCCACCCTAGACTTATACTCGAGTCAATAAGTTTCCCCTAATTTAACCCCCCATGTTTTGGGGGGTTAAAGTAGGGGCCTCGACTTATACTCGGGTCGACTTATACTCGAGTATATACGGGTATATGTAACTTAGCCTAGTACCATAAATATTATAAGTCTTTGATACCACCATGGACTCCTTGCCATAGGACATTGTGGCAGATACTAAAATGGCTAGACAAATGTCCAGTTTTGGTGGTTTCACTGATTGCTTAGATTAGTTCTGTGATTAACTTGACAGTCATGCAGAAAACCTCTGTGCAGGTAGATCTAAATAGATCGATCTTTCAAGGTAAGCTCTTTCTTTTTTAGCAATGAAACTTACCTTAACTCTCTTACATTTTATAAACCTTGCTACCTTTCAGGGAACAAACAGGGAGGAAATAAAGCACACACGTTCCTCAAGTTTAATTTTCAAAGCAAAGAAGAGTCAGTTGGCTGGTTGCCTAAAGGACAGAATACGGTGTAAAAGACACCTGCCTTTGTGAATTTGAGCTCTCTGTGCATCTATGAGACCTAATTTACTGGAGATAAAATAAGTGGTTTAACTAGGTTTCTGGGCTTATCACCCTGGCCTTTGTATTAACAGTGCATTCACATGTTAATCAGAAAATCAAGGGTAGACAAAAAGTTTCAGAGAGGGTAGAGTGTTAGTCCTTTCAAGAACTGCAGGCAAAAATCAAAGAAAAACAAAACAAAAGACACAAAACATGTCTGTGAAGATTCTCAGTCATCCAGATGAGTTTATCTGGAAGTTGAGTCATGGCTACTGAACTTCTCTTTTGAGAGATAGAAATGTTTCGCTGTTCATCCAAACAGCGAAACGTTTCTATCTCTCAAAAAAGAAGTCCAGTAGCCATGACTCAACTTCCAGACACAAAACATGTGGCACCTTAAAGACTAACTTTTATATTTTAATGTAATGTTTCGTGGACACGTCCACTTCTTCAGGCATATAGCAGCAGAATGAGGTGTGTAATATAATATGTGATGAGATATACATTTCATACCAGATGTTCATTGGTGGATAGGGGGTAAGGTTTGACTTGCCACAAGGTCAATAAATGCAGCCAGCTTCATAGGCCATAGAATCAGAAAAGCATATAAGAGAAGTCACACTGCTTTTGCGAGTAACTTTTTAAAAATACTGCACTAGAAGCGAAAGGAAAGAGCTGAGTTAACTAGCTTAAATATTTGGAAATGAAAATTGTACCCTTATGATAGCCTTGCACACATTTTTCTCAATGTTCTCGCTAGGCTTTGTTTACATCACAGCAGGTCAACCCATCCCGTGAAAGGTTTGCAGACTGACTTGAGACCAGCCGGTTATTCGCTGACAGTGGCAGGACAACTCCCCATTAGGACCCAAACTGGAGATTAATTTTTGAATGGCTGACAACTCTCTTGACAGCTCAGATCTCCCTTGACGACAACCTAAAACTGCATGTTAATATTTGCCATTGTCTGGTTCTACGGCCTCTAGGCAGCTCCACTGATGAAATTAAAATCCAAACAAAATGCAGATGACCGTCTCATTGGGTCCCAGAAATGTTTCCAGTTGTTTTATGGATGCTGATGGAATAAAATCAAAGGTATACCACACTAAAGGACAGGAAAACTCTTTAAGTGCCTTTGTGATCCCCTCAAGGCAGTGTTGTTATTAGCATAATAGAAACTCTCGTGTATCTGCCAGTTTCCCTGACATGCTATAAAATGCTGCAAACACCACTGTAAGTGCCAATAAATCTGCTGATGTATTTACTAATGCATTTACTTTGCAATTCAAAACCTTGTGAAATGTACAGAGGGAATAGGTGCCTGTAGTTTGATAGCCTGCTATCTTCTCTTAGGCCTATGAATGATAAGTCAGAGAAGAATTTCATATAGAAGAGGAAGACCTCCTATAGGTGTGTGAATGCTCGCTTAATGAAGTTAGCATTGTTAGACAGCCACTGAATGTAGTGGATACAGGTGCAAGTGGATGACAACCAAAGGCCCTTTCCCATCCTTTCAAATGGGATAGTCACAAATGCAGTTTATTTTGCTTTTCCAAATTGTCTAGTGGCTACTTGACCATATATTCCAATATACCTCTCTCTTCCCTTGCCCTCAACTTCCCTAGTTCTGTGCTGGCAAGTGTGGGGCCAGATGGCCTTCTTGGGGAGCTAGTATTGACCCAAGGGCTTCTATTTGCTGATTCAATATGTGTGCATGTGGTATGGGCTGCAGGGTACAACACTCAGGAACTCAAGGGTGAGAAAGAGCAACATATTCTGGACTCTAGCATTCTGGACACCGCCTTTTCAAAAGGACGCCAACAAAGTGGAAAAAGCATAGAGGAGGACAACAAGGACCGGAAACCAAGCCATGAGGAAAACCGAAAGAGATTGGGATGTTTAGCCTTGGCAAAAGGAGACTGAGGGGAGATATGGTAGCAGTTTTTAAATACAGTGGTACTTCGACTTACGAATTTAATCTGTTCCAAATGCATGCTCTTGAGTCGAACTACTCTTAAGTCGGGGTACCTATCTAAAAATTTGAAAAAAAATAAGTTAAAAAATTTAAAAAAAATTAAAAACAAATTGTAAGTCGTGCAGACCATATCTAAAATTTGTAAGGCAGCAGTTAAAATGGCAACAGTTTTCCACCGTTAAGTCGAATTGCTCTTAAGTTGAGCTGCTCTTAAGTCGGGGTACCACTGTACTTGAAAAGTAGTTGTATAGTGGAGGGGGCAGGACCTTGATCATTCCAGAGCACAGAATATGCGATAATGGGTTGAAGCTAGAAGACATCAGATTTAGGCTGAATATCAGGAAAAAATAATCTTAACTGTTAAAGGAGTACCACAATGGAACCAATTACTTTGAGAGGGTATGAGCACTCTGACACTGGAAGCATTCAAGAGAAAATTGGACAAACATTGGTCAGATCTGTTTTGACTTGGTTTCCTGTAATGAGCAGGGGGTTGGACTTGATGGCGTTAAAGGTGCATTCTAACTGAATTATTCTATAATTCTATATTAAAAACAAAATGTCAAGGGCACTGACTTTGGACTTGAGGAAGACTGGACGGTGACTTAATGTAGAGGGATCCACAAGCTTCCAGGGTCTTTGGAACAGATACATTTGGGAATTGAAGTAGACCGTTCTTATAGCCAGACTCTGCCAAAAACACTAAACAAAATCCTAAAATCTTCACTCTGAACTGAGCACTTTCATAATAAGACTTAGGAAATAAATCACTCAAATGCCCGTACAGATTTGATGGATAAAACTGGCCGGAGAGTCATTCATATTTCCATCTTATTGAAGCAATCATCTTTTAGAAGACAGCTCTTGTCAAAAGAAGAAAATTAGAGAGCAGAAATCAGAGAGAAATATAACAAAAGTTACCAGGGCATAACAGGCATTGCCACAGTTGATTTTTCTATTTTATATTACTACCATTGTTGGACACCTCCTCCTCCCCCCTCCCTGCCAGCATGACTTTATTTCCACAGTTTTATTCTTCTACTAAAGGAAATAGCTCTGGAGGGAAACTGCAGGAGCCACAAGTGTTTCTTAAAATCTATTTTTCAAAATTACTCCACCACCAACATTTGAAAATAAAAAAAAATTCTGATATAAATCTTTAGCACTTTGGAGTTTTATGTACATGGAAACAGGTTGTTAAAGATTAGTACTGCAGGTAATGATTCAAGCACATTATTTTACAACTTTCCGTTTTTATCAGACACATTATGCTAATCACACTGTATTCCATTTTTCAATAAAAGGTCAGCAGTGCACTGTTTGTTCAGAATATGCAATTTAAACTTCATGTCTGTCATTAGAGATAATCTAGGTTTGCTGTATCAAGTGGGGTTGTCATAGTAACTAGATCTGAGATCTCTGTTTACAGTCTTTGGAGGATAAACATTTTGCTTTTCTTTTTCTTAGGGAAAAAAGCCCTCAAACAATTAAATAAGGTTCGAAAACAAAACCATAATAGCCCAGAAAGAGAGAGATGTCATTCGTCAAAAATCAATATATGGGATGCAGTTGGTACAAGCTGAAGCATTCAAGCAATTGACTGACAGCTACAGTGAACTATTTCCCCGGGGATGAAGGAAGTAACTGATAATGTATCACAATGCCTGGAAGCAGAATTCATTTAGCTTGGCTAATGGATTTTGTTCCAGCTATTATAACATTGGAGAATATTTGCTTAAATTTCATTTAATGTCAGATAAAGGGCTTAAAAGTGGTAAAAACACTGGCCCATTACAATAACACAACGGGGTTTTATCTTTGTTTTCTGTGGCATTTCTCTCAGAACATTCACACTTTCTACAGCTTCAAGTGATCTTTAATATCTTCTGAAACAAACACAGGCACACGGGTCATTCCTGCTAGCATCTTTTGACACACCATGGAGAGAAGCTGCCATAAGGCTTCTCCCTCGTTTGACAACAATCAGCTCACAGAAATCCTAGCAGAGGTGACAGGCAAAGCACCAGCACACATGTGTTCTGTGCAAAACCAGAGCATGCACAGAGTCCACGTCTTGCTGATTTGGGCTGCTCTGAGAAAATTAAAAAACAACATTTGTAACATTTCGGATCCTGACCAGGAAAAAAAATCACAGTGCATAACTAAAAGCATGGAATTCATTTGCAGAGGACATACCGCTGGCCAATAATATAGGAGGCAAAAACAAATTATTGGAGGAGAGGGTTATCTATGGTTGCTAATCATATGTGCCATATTCACTGTACCAGGTACTGGTACCTCTCAATGAAAATCCCTGCTAAAGACATGGAGGTACACCGGGGTGTCCAAACTTCAGACCTCCAGATGTTTTGGACCATAACTCCCAGAATTCCAAGCCTGGATTGCCAGTGACAAAGGACTGTGGGAGTTGTGGTCCAAAATATCTGGAGGGCCAAAGTTTGGAGGGACACCACTGAGGTACACTGACTACATGTGTACTCCCTGACATAATTTCCTAACATTTCGAAGGTGTGCATATAAAAACCAACAGAAATGATTGGTTGAATTTATTATTACTATTTTTTCGCAGTGTAATTCAGCTCCTCTCCCAGAAGTAGAAATTTTTTTTCTTGGTCTGATCTGTTTCTGTAATAACTGTCTGCTAATTATCAGCTCTGCTTGTAGTATTTGACCTTCGCTATGTTTGTAACACAGAGAAAGGGGGAGAATGGGCTGGAAATTGAGTTCATTAAGCTGCAGTTTTGACAACTTTTGAATCTGGGGAGTGTAATCCAGTACTAGCGGCACACCAAAGCAATACGGCACGGCTATTTACCATCTCACTGGTTTTATGTCATTATGGTTTTTAGCTTTGTTGATGCCTCACTGGAAGGAGAGTTATTAATTCATTGACTGTAACAACTAAGTAATAGCAGTAACATTTTATCAATTTATGTTCATAAATAATAATGAACACTGTGAGACAACCCAGTCTATCGGCCTTCATCAATCAACTACACATTCTGTACAGGTGAAGCTTCGTTATTGTGCTTCTGCACAATATTTCTGCACAGCTGTCTCATAAATGTAAATGTGAAGTTTAAAATATAAGTACAATACATTCTGAATATTTTCATTATTGAGTTCTAGTTGTAATGTACTACACATATAGCCTGTTTACTAGAAAAGACAAACTAGTTAAAATATTTAGTTTGCTGACCCTCCTACATGAAGGGTCTAAACCCACCCCCACCCCCGGTGTTTGGAGATAGGCCGTTACTTCACCAAGTATATTGATTCGAACCTATCTTGCCTCCGGTTTGAATTCGGTGGTGATCATGTGACTTCTATCCGTTTCCACCCCTCTTCCTCTGTACTCACGGGCAGCCTGTATGGCTGCGATCAGAAAGTAACCTCACGTTCTCCCTTTGCATCGAAATGCTACAAAAGGATGCCTGTAGTTTCGGAAAACAACCAGCGGGGTAAGCGGGACACGAATGAAATAGGAAAGCATAGGTGTTAGCAGCAGTGGGAAGCACTGGGAAAGACCTGAGAGAGCATGGGGGCATGATAGAGAATTATGACATCACCAATGGCATCATTGGCAGCCCCGTCGCCGCCGCCGCTACTCGGGGGGAGCCCTGCATGGCACAGCCGCCCGCCCTCTGCTGCTTGCGCGCTGCCTGCCCCGGGCGCCCTGCTCTGGCCGGGTGAGGTGGCGGCTGCTCCTCCTGCTTCCGCTGCCGCCGCCGCCGCTACTCAAGCGAGGGAGTCCCCTGCTAAACTTTTGTGTTTGATGCCGAGGCAGGGGGGGCGGGACGGGACGAGGGGAGGGCGAAGGAAGGAAGGGCGGGAGGGAAGGGAGGCGATGAGCAGTGAGCGAGCGGGGCCGCACGTCCCTTTGGGTGCGAATCGCGAAGCGCGTTGAGCTGATTCCCAACCCACCGAACGGGAATCACTCGCCCCGGCTGGAGCTCAGTTAAGGGGGAGTGGTCGAGGCGACACCACAGCTAGATTGCGGGGACGTGCGGCTCTGTTCTGTCGCTTCACACCGAGGATGAACCTTGCCGCGCAGCGAGAGGTTCGTGAAGTAACGGCCATAGTCTGTCTCACCTATCTTCTTTGCCTTAGTTTCTCCCCTAAAAATCTAGCCTAAAACCTTTGGCAAAGATTTGCAAAGGAGGCCCATAAAGGACCATGTGGAAAGGTTCTGTGTGCTCAGTGTGTGTAAAAAGAGCAGAAGTTTGTCAACAAAAGGAACAAAAAGAAGGAAGGCAAAAGAAAAAACACAGCAGATTAATTACAGTAATCTCATACTGTAGGCTTTGTTTTAACATGGAGGGCCTTATACTCTGTGTGCATGTGTGTGAGTTTGTGGGGGAGGTTGTATGAGAGGTCGCTTGATGCGGGGGGGGGGGAGGCTGTGGGTGCTGCATTTTAACTTTTACTTTCCCAAGATCTGGGAATGCCATATAGGGAGCTGTGTCACTGAAAGACCAGCAAATAATTTCGGAGAGTGCAAAAGAGAGCAGCTTTCCCAGGGTTTCCCATAAGAGGATGAGGGAATCCGCAGGTAGCCTGAGCTTTGCCAGGGAAGAAGCTTAAGTAATAACATTGTTATTGAGAGGGTGTGAGAGGGAAAGAATGGTAGAGGAGGGAGAGGGAAAGAATGGTGTGTGTGAGAGGGAAAGAATGGTAGAGGAGAAAATATGAATAAAGCCAGCCACCCCTCCCCAACGTTAAATCCAGTAGTAACATACAGCTCATTTTTAAAGCCCTTAGAAACATGGTTAAGTGATTGTGCTGTTTACTGTACTATTTTGTTGCTTGGGCCGCTCATCAAAGAGTGCTCATCCAGCCAGAGCATCTTGTCAAAGCTTAAGAGCACAATAAGGAAACAATAGCCAATCTGTCACATTCTGAATTCACCAGCAGCACTTAGCCAGGTTATTTATGTGTGTCAACTGTTGCCCTGGTGGCTGAGTTTGGAAAGTAAAAGCTGTGGGTTCCCAATCCCCCAAACCCACGCACCCCGCCCCGTCCTTTTAACACTGACTAACTCCTTTTGTTGATGCATGCGTAGAAGAATGAATCAGACCTGTTAAAAGAATATTGCTGGAATAATGTTGTGTTTTAGTAGATCTGACAGCAGAGAAACAGCAGCCTTTATGAAAGCTGTTAAGAGTGCTTCTGCTTGGTGGAGGATATCAGCTCAGCTGAGTAACATTCCTTAAAACACTGTTGTGTGATATAAATCAAGCTGGCTTTTTGTGAGACATGGGTGACTTTCATTGGTCACAGACCTGGTTAACTGCAGTGGGCTGATGAATTCCCCTTGCACAAAATCTAATGATTTCAGACTATAGCTGATGTTAGGCAGGATTTAATACAGGTGCAAAACTTGGAAATTTTCCTTAGCACGCTGGTTGGGGGATTCTTGGACTTGTGATCCAGCAGATAAGCCTTCAAACCTCTGAACAAGTTCTGCTTGGTGCCACCAGATCACAGTATGGTATGTGGATTTCCACTCTAACTCAAGAATGCTTAGGGCAGTGATGGCGAACCTTTCAGAGACCGAGTGCCCAAACTGCGATTCAAAGCCCACTTATTTTTCGCATAGTGCCAATACGGCAATTTAACCTGAATACAGTGGTACCCCAGGTTACAAATGTTTCCGGGTGCTACCCTTTGGGAAAGCGAGGATCGAAGAACAGGCTTTTGAATATCCCGCTGCCACATCACCCTCGCTGTGGCTGCAGAAAATTCAAAAACCTGCTCTTCGATCCTCGCTTCTCTGAAGAGTAGCACCCCATCTTCCTCTCTGTCCTTGGCAGAGAGGTGGATGGGGTGCTGCACCATGGGGAAAGCCAGGGGGAAGTGGCGGCAGCTTGTGGGCTTGTTCATAGCTCCAGTTTACTCTCCAGCCACACTGCTCTGGGCATCCCTAAAGCAGCGTGACTGGAAGCTAAACTGAGGCTACAAAGGAGCCCACAAACCACTGCTTCCCCTTTGCCTGGCTCTCTGCACAGAGCACAGTGGCATGCTCCGAGCAGAGGGGGAAGTGTCATGGCTGTGAGAGGGCGATGTCGCATGCCCACAGAAAGGGCTCCATGTTCCTTCCACCTTTGGCGCCTGTGCCCTAGTTTTGCCAACACTAGCTTATGGGATGTGCCCTAGGTAGGTCTATCTACCCTAATATCTGTGTGTTTCCTCATTCATTCTTTTCAGTCTGGAAGTGTTTTTCGGGGTGCTATTAATTAGGTTTAATATTAACAATAATAACCCTATGAATAATGGAAGCACAGTAGGGAATTGAACTCCCTACCTCCAGCTCACCTAAACGATTGAGCTATCTAGCAGTTTGCATATCTGCAAAAGTATCAGTTCCATGCATGAAAGAGGTGCATTTTCAAGTTCCATAGAAATTTCTCTATTTATATAGTGTGCAATGTGTTTTAATGAACACATTTAGAAATTGGACATGGGCAAAAGCATACTGTACTCATTGGGAAAAATGTATCCCAAAACACATGCAGATTAAATTGTGTGTGTGTGTGTGTGTGTGTGTGTGTGTGTGTGTGTGTGTGTGT
>JAHTLZ010000379.1:3518937-3602486 GCA_023846285.1 Phrynocephalus versicolor
CACACACACACACACACACACACACACACACACACACACACACACACTAATAATGCAGATCATATTTTTATATTCAGTAGGCAAAAGTATAAAACAAAAGCCCAGCTCTGAATAGCAGAATTCACCTAGCCACTTGATTGTATTCTCATGTCAACCTCGCTCCACTTTGTTGATGAAGATGGTGAAGATTATTTCCTATTATCCTCCTTTTACCTCCACAATAAATTTCTGAGGAGACTAAATGATTAATTCATATGACTTTCTAGTGCCACCCAGTGAACAATGGAACTCAGATATCTCTGGGCCAAGACTGACACTGTGTCTCCTGCTTGAGTCCATCCTGAATCCCCAGTACACCCCAAACATTTAGAAACACAAGTTTTTAGTGTACTAATTATAATTTTGAGAAGGAGTTAGTGCCCATGTTAGCTTGGAAGTAGGATCCCTTTAGACTAATCAGCTCCCACATGAAGACATCTTTGGATCAATTTTAGACCCCCTCCACCTTGACTCTTGCTCCCTGACTGCTGAGGTAAGCAGGTGGCTATTGGGAAAGAGGAACCATTTAGTGGTGACCCAGCAATAACAAAAAAGTTTCTAATATTTTGAGGATGAAGCCCTCTTCCTCAGAGCCGTACCAACAGATTAAAGCATGCCAAAAGATGAAGTTGCCAGGAGTTATTTCTTAGATGTAAAGTCCTTGGCAAGATGGAAAATATGCCAGGTAGCTTCTTAGTTGAGGCCTGGAAGCTTAGATGTTTTGAAGCTGCAGCTGAAGTAAAGGGTGGTGTTTTTATTGTCCCAGTCCTTCAAACAACATGCTCACGTACACACTTTCACACACCCCTCTCCATGTGGCTCTATGTGATATTGTTTGTATGTCATTCTGAGAAGGTTACAAAGTAGCACATGTGCTGAAATAAGCAAATAGATTAAAGGTATGTCTGCTTGTGAAGAGCTGACATGATTGAATGACAAAGAGTGTGAACTCTTAGCCAGGAAGTCCCTCTGAGATAACTGGTTCCATTGCTGTAGTGCTCTAGCAGTTAATTACCAGTAGTTCTTCCTGGTATTCAAGCTAAACCTGGCTTCCGATAACTTAAGCCCATCATTATATGTCCTGCACTCTAGAATGACTGAGAACAGATCCTGCCCCTCTTCTGTTTGACTACATTTCAAGTACAGTACAGTATTTGAAAAGTGATATTATACACTAGGCCCCCCCCCCCCCGGTTTTCCTTTCTCAAGGATAAGCATGCCCAGTTCTTCCAGTCTTTCTACACAGGGCTTGGGTTCCAGTCCCCTCATGATTCTTGCTGCCCTTCTCTGAACTTGTTCCAGTTTATTGGCATCCTTCTTGAAATGTGCTCTCCAGATTTGGACACCAAACTTTAGCTGGGCCCTAACCAGTTCCAAATAGAGGGGAATTAGTATTTAGAGATTATAGTTTTTGCAGCCACATTACACTGTTGATTCATATTCTTCTTGAGGACTAGAGCTACTTCAAGAGCCTTCTCTCTTGTCCCTCATCTCATAACGGTCTGTTTGGGTTTCATTTTCTCTAGATGTAGCACTTGCCATTTGTCCCTGTGAAGTTTCATTCTGTTCCTTTCAGCCCAGCACTCAAGCCTATAAAGATCTTTTAAAATTTTCTTTCTGTCATCCAGGGTATTAGCCCTTCTACCCAATTCTGTATTATCTGCAGATTTGATAAGGATTCCCTGTACGCCCTCATCCAAATCATTAATAAAAATGATGAAGAGCACTGGGCCCACTACTGAACCTTGTAGCATCTACTTGTTACCTCCTCCAGGTTTGAGAAGAAGTCACTGAAAAGCACTCTCAGACGGGGACTATATTAACTCTCTTCCAATTGTCCAGCACTTCATTCATCTTCCACAATTTCAAGAAAAGGATAAACAGTGGTTCTGAGAGGATTTCTTCAATTAGTTTGGATGCAGTTCATCTGGCCCTGGAGACCTGAATCCATTCAAAGTAATAAGTTAGTCCTTGACTATTTGTTTACTTAACATTTACCTGGAGGATCATAAACTGTCATTTGAGAAAAGATTGAGGTAACTGCAATAACTGAGCACTTCAGCCTTTTCTTTGTCATCTTTTTCATTTTACATCCCCACTAAATAACCAAGCCGCTATTTGTTTTCTTTATTTTGCTACACATGTACCCCAAGAATGATTTTGCGTGCTTTTAACACCCCTTGCTAACCTCCACTCATTCTCAGCGTTTGTGCTTTTCTATCCATTCTTGCAGCTGCTTGAACAACATGTCTGTGTTCCACCTGTGTGGCCTGGCCTTCCCTACACTTATACTGTGTGTGTCCTTTATTTTGTTTTCAGGTCCACTCTTAGCTTTTTGGGAAAGTACACTGGCCTCTTTCTTTCTTTCTTTCTTTCTTTCTTTCTTTCTTTCTTTCTTTCTTTCTTTCTTTCTTTCTTTCTTTCTTTCTTTCTTTCTTTCTTCTTTTCCTGTTGGAATTGTTTGTAGCTGTGCCTTTAGAATTTTCATTTCAAGAATCTGCCATCCATGTCACTCTTTTTCCTGTTAGGACCTCCTGCCACAGGACTTTAATGTATACATGCAGAGTCGGTGAAGTTTTGATCCACATATCTAAATTTTTTCCCTTGATAGTGGCTCTTTTTTGAACTACAGTGTGGAAACTAGTTACAAGTAGAGATGGGCACGAATAAAAAAAATGGTGTTTCGTTTGTCGTTTGTCGTTTAGGGGGTCCGTTTCAGTTCATTTCCATTTTTTGTGAATTTTTGCAAAAAAATTGTTTTCATTTTTGTTTGTTTCATTACCGTTTCATTACCATTTATTTCATTTTTTGTGTTTTTTTTTAGCATTTAAAGCAGTTCAAATGCATTGCCGTAACGAAAACGAAACGGACGACAAAATTTCTGGTGTTTCTGTTCGTTTCGTTTCATTTTGGAAACGGAAACGAAAAATTGTTCATTTCGTGCCCATCTCTAGTTACAAGTAGTGACAAATAGATAGCTACAATTAATTCTCCCCCCCCCCAATGATAGCATAACTACATTTCATTAGGTGATAGTAACTGGATGAGTGATTACACTGTTCCTTTTCTAACTACATCTTCAAGTAGGGCTGAGGAAACCTAATTGGAATGCCCTCCCAAGCGAGAATGCCCTCCCAAGCGAGATCTGCCTGGCGCCAACATTGATGACATTCCGGCGCCAGGTAAAAACATTCCTGTTCAAGAAGTCTTTTTAACTGATTATTTTGGGTCCTGATGGCGATTTTAGTGCAGGGTTTTAATATATTGTATTTATTGTATTTAAATGTTTTATTGTTTTAATTTTATTGCAATTTGATGTTTTAATTGTCTAAATTGTTTACTTTGATTGTGAGCCGCCCAGAGACCTTTGGGTAGTGGGTGGCATACAAGCTATATAAATAAATAAATAAATAAATAAATAAATAAAGCCACATTATACTACATATTCATCGTAAAACTGTGTGAGCATTTATTGTACATATAACTCCCAATGAGGAGTTCTTATACCTTAGTAGTGACCTCGCTGCCAGATGGGCAGTATAAAAATCCAATAAATAAAACAAATAGTAGGCAGAAGGTTTAGTATTCAGCTAGCCTAGCGCATAACTTTGGCTCAAACAAGTAAAAGAACTTTAATTTGAATGTAAACTTAAAAGGAAATTGAATTAAAATGAAACAAAGCAAAACTTCAGTGTCTCATTGGAGCAATTCCTGAGATACAGCTTCAAGCAAGTTACTTTTTACTTTAATCTATCCCAGTCAGGGGATATGTTGGCTCAGTCCCATGAGCAGGAAGGTATTACTTTATCAAAATGCTGGAACTCACCACCGCTGAGGTAAGATACTTGATCTTGGCTTTTTGTATAAGAGATTATTTATAAGAGGTCAGAGAAGATTAGACGCAGAACAGAGATGATTACAAGCAGAGCAGAGCATTTTAAATAATCTAATTGTGATAGCTGAGGGACAGCTTCTCAAAAGCCATGTAATTCAAATGCACTGTAATATACATACCGTGTCACCAGGACAGGGTGTGGTAGTCGACTCAGGCAGCAGCTTAGCAGCTTAGATGGTTTGCAGGGTTGCTCAGTGGAGTCAGTGAAATAAGCAATAAGGACAGTGTAAAAATAAATGTTAAGAAAAGAGAATTCATGGCAATGTCTAAAAAGCAACTGGAGATATGCACTTAAAAATCCAAATAAACACTTGGAGAATATGGTAAGTACCTTTGAATTTAGTTACTGGTAAATGGGAAGTGAGATCATAAATATCCAGTAGAAGTCAGACTAAGGGCAGAGTTTCTTAGGATGAAGAATGTAATATGCAAAAAATAAAAATAAAAATAAAAATAAAATAGCTCTGAAAATGCACATTGTTATGATGCTGTTTCCTTCTTTCTACTGCATGGCATGGAACTGGGGGCTATAAAACAAGCTACTTTTTTAAAAAATGCAAGTACTTGATGTACACATTTATCAAATGTTAAGAGTTCCTTGGAGCAAGAGAATAAGCAAATAAGTGCTAAAGAGAAAGAATTAAAAACCACGAAATCTTCATGGATACAATTGTAGTGAGCTCAAATGCATCAGTCATGTTATGATAAGAGAAAAGTACAGATTGTCAGGGCTTATCATTTTAACGTAAAACAGATGGCAAAAGAAGGTGAAAAGACCATTATATAAAGAATCTTGGATTATTACATAAAATATTATAACACAAAAGAATCCAGGTCTGGATACAGCACAACTTCATTGTTTGGAGATGCTGGATTCACAGTCAAAATAGCCATGAAGATGTCTATTGTTGGTAAGAGAAGAAGTAAAGGACAAATTGCCATGATCAAGAACCCAGCCTGTTCTTGTTCTCTTGTTTTGCCCTTGTTAGCATTCTGTTATTACCCCTGCTGCCTATACCATTGAAACAGTTCAGACATAGAGTAGTAGAAAGAATAAACTCAGGTGGTGTTTGTGTCTTTGTGTTCTGATGCAAACTTATTTGTCTCTCCCCCACATTTATTTAATTGCAAATACTGTACATGGGTGTATGTTAGCCCTGAAGTTATGTGATCACAGGCTTTGCTGACCAAATACATTAACATTAATCAGCATTTTATTGACATATGTAGCTATTAGTTCCAATCAAAAGATAAACATCTATAACAGCCAAAATGTCAGCTACTGTTGCAAAAATTGCACAGAAGAATTAGGATACTGCCTTTCATTGTTTGAATGCTTTGGTGGCCAGAGAAAGAAAAAGGTGAGGGATCTTGTGACCCTTTTCTATCTCTTATAGTATGAACACATTAGACATGGGCACAAATCGGCGAAATTTTTGTTTCCGTTTCCGTTTTCCGTTTCCGTTATGTAACAGAAATGGTAACGATAATTAAGCCGTCAGAACTCGAACTCGAACCGAAAAAAGAAAAAATTGGTCAGGTTTTTTGTTTTCGTTTGTGGCATCGCGGCGATCGCGCAATGCGAAGCACAGAAAAAGTTTTTAAAAGTTTTTTTAAAAAATCCCGACTCCCGGCCAAAAAAGCAGGCAAAAATATGCCTGCCTGAGGCTTTGCCACCTACCAGAGGGGTGGTTTCTGGGGGGTCCCTGGCCTTTCCCCCCTCTTCTCCTGTCATGGGCTGCTTGCACCCAGCTGGGGGGGTGTCATCCTCGTCGTCTCGCCATGCCATGCGGTGGGGGGGATCCAAAATGGCGACCGCAATTTTTCTTTTGAAATCGTGGTGAAAAAACACACCAAATCACCACAGAAACATGTGAAATTTATTTATTTTAAATGCCTGAATTTTAATAGTAGCAGCAGTGGGTTTTTTTATAGCTGCTCGCCTGCCTGCACTTCCCCCCTGGTGCTGTCGCCGCCCGCCCATGGCATCCTGCCACCACCACCCGTCTGCCCCTCCCCCTCCCCCCGCCGCCTGCCGCCCGCCCTGCCCGCCGCCTAGGGCGCAAAAACACCTAGCGCTGGCTCTGATTGCGGGACGCCGCTATGCTCTGGCAAGTCAAATCACGCTAAATCGCGGTGTAAACGACAAACGACAAGCGAAACAATGAAATGACAAATTTTTGAAAAATTTCGCAACAAACGGAAACGACCTGAAATGGACCCGTTCCGACAAACAAAAACTCGAAACGTCATTTTTTCTGGTCGTGCCCATGTCTAGAACACATAATTAATATAAATGCGAGGCAGGCTTTTCTTCAGATGAAGTAAAGGGGGAACAGGATACATCTGATACTTTGCCCAAAGTGTAAATTGCTTGAGGGCCCTGAATGTTCTATAGGCCCCTGAGCATCAATTCATCAGAATTGCTGAGCAAAATAAGTATGGGGAAAGAAATGCATGGGGAAGGGGTACAATAGGAAGGCAGTTGTGACTTAATGTTAAGGTAAACAATTCTCATAACTGGACCTATACTTGATCTGAAAGATCCCTTTATTACACATCTTTGTCTTTTGTGTTCAAAATTATATAATTTTTTCCCTTTATGTTCAAACCTGTACAGTCTTTTCTGTCAGTACAATCTGTCAGGTCATAATCACTTAAGACTACATCTTTGCTGGTGCAGCCATGATTTTAATCACAGAAGTGGAAGAAACCAAAAGATCATCAAGTTCAGAACTTGGAAAAATTACTTTTTGCGGGGTATATGACTGTTAGAACCCTCCAGGCCAGTGGTTCTCAACCTGTGGGGTCCCCAGATGTTCCTGGACTGCAGCTCCCGGAAACCCCTTCCAGCACAGCAAGTGGTGGAGGCTTCTGGGAGTGGCAGTCCAGGAACATCTGGGGACCCACAGCTTGAGAACCACTGCTCCAGGCAATATAGTCACTGGCCATGTTTCCTGGGGGGTGGGAGGTTGGGTGGGTTTCTTGGAAATCTACTCTGTTGAACTAACTTTTCTGAGTTGTGCCTGAGTGTAACCCACAATCATGTGAGGAGGCCCATCCCTTCAGCCCCCCTCTCATTACCCCATGAAATGTAAACTATTAGTGAGACTAATATTTGGGAAGGCTGTACAGTGGTACCTCGACTTAAGAGCAGCTTGACTTAAGAGCAATTTGACTTAAGAGCAGAAAACTATTGGTATTTTAACTGCCGCCTTACAAATTTTACATATGGTCTGCTTGACTTACAATTTTTTTCTTTTTTTTCTTTTTAACTTATTTTTTCAATTGTTTAGATAGGTACCCTGACTTAAGAGTAGTTCAACTTAAGAGCATGCATTTGAAATGGATTAAATTCATAAGTTGGGGTATCGTTGTATATTGAAATCAGACATAGGAAACCTGTACACAGTACTTTTCTATTTTTCAAAGCAGAGTGGGAAGAAAGCTATGTGCCTGCCTCAACAAAAGAATAACACATGAACTTTCAAGGGAGAACAGTTTTAGTTTTGTTCAAAGCTTTCCGGAGCACATTTGCCCTCTTCTCTCTCTCTTTCTCGAAAAAGGAAAGGAAAGAAATGAAAAGAACCCCTGTGCTACATTTCACGGCACAGAATGTGTCACGGCACTGTCTTCATTAGAACTGAAATGACAAACTGGATGCCGTCCAAAATGGCTGGCTCCAGACCTGCATTCCGACTGACCTGAAATGTCAACCACGATTATGTTCTGCTGACTGCCGATCGCCACGGTAGCTTTAGAAACAATCTGGTGCAAAAATAAAAGAAGCTGTGTCTCCGTGACGCTTCACAGCCTCCTCCACACAGTATGAGAGTCATGAGAAGGGATCACACCTTTAATTCGAGCCACCTCTCCCTCTGAGCAAAGTGAATCGTTAATCTCTTGGTTATTCATGTCGGGAGAGCACTCTTCTCTGCAAGGCACTATTGTATTGGCTCTGTGCAGAACTCCGCATGACCTTTTCTACACCCTTGCGCTGTGAGGCTAACAAAAGGAAGAATGGAAAAGCGCCTGTTAATAAGCACCCTATCATATAAAAGTTAACTTGCTCTAAAACAAAGTAGACGGCTATTGTAAAATGGTTCCTGGGGACGTGTTATTATTAGTTTAATCTGTGAAACTACTATTTCTGAAACTGTGCTGAGTATTCTTTCCTAAACATTTTCTTCTTTGACTGGCAGCCACCTTCCTTCTCTCCTAGTAGCAGCCTTGCCCATGCATTTGTTATGAAATTGCCATCTCCCTCAGAAAGGGTAAAATACACCCAGTGGTGGGGGTGTTTAGTTCTCCACAGGGTATTAATCTAAATGTAAACAGTTTTAACAATGTCTGTTACAAGATGGGGTCCTGGCATTTCTCTGCCTGAGGCACAAGCCAAGATGGCATCTCCTCATTCCCTTTGCGAAAACTGACTGGATTGGAATCTGAATCTAGGACCAGCTTTGGTGACAATTCCATGTGATTCACAGAGCTAGGAAATGTGACAATTTGGAATCATGCCTTTCAGAATCCACTGCCCAACATGGCTAGAAAGAGGATTCTGGGAGCTATTGAAAAAAGTAAAAATCATGACCTGTGATCTTCAACAGCCCCTGAAAACTTGAGGCTATCAGTGGCCGCGGTCTCACTAAAGTTTTCTGCGCATCTTAATTTGACATGTAGGTTTTTTTGGCTGGTCACATGGTGTTTGATGCACAGTTAGTGTCCTGTTGACCGAGTAGTATTTTACTGCTCTGTGCCCATCTCTACTTGCTTACTGCGCATCTTTTCCCTTTTTTCTCGGTCGATTTTCTAAGTCTCTGTTTCAGGAAGTGGAAGGAAAAGGGGTACAAAGCTAATTACTGCATATTTTCTGGGGTCGCACCTCTCTAGAGTAGCAAAGAACTGCACATCTTTAAGGAAAAATTTTTAAACCAACCCCTAGTGGTGGTTTAAAAAACTTCGGTGAAAGTGTGCTTCCGGGGGTGTGGTTGGTCAGGGAACCAAATTACTTCCCTTTGTGGTTAGGACGCAATACTGCACAGTTCACTGCAGCAAAAATGTGCAGAAAACACTGGTGAGACCGCGGCCATTACTCCAGGTTGTAGTACAGTACATGGAAATTGTAAGGAAAATATGGAAGCAGGAATGTTAGAGGAAATTATAACATTTAGAAGCAAGCTCCTGATGGAATACGGCCACTGGGTTGTAAATGGTACAGGATTGCTGTAACATTTTTCTACATGTATGCCATATCTTCTAGATGTGCCACTCATCCTCTGCCCAGAAATCACCCTCTCTCTGCTGTGGTTATGTGCCCCCAAGTTGCTTCTGACTTATGGAAACTATGAATTAGCAACCACAAAAGGTCTTATTTTTAGCAGCCCTGCTTACCTCTTAGAAACTCAAAGCTATTGTTTCCTTTCTTGAGTCAATTCCTCACTTATCTCCTCACTTTTCCTGTTGTCTTCAATTTTCCCCAGCATTTCTTCATTTTCTACAAGTCTTGTCTTCTTGTGATGCGCTTAAAGTATGATCTCCTTAGTTTAGGTCTTTCTATTTCTAGGAAGAGTTCTCTATCCTAATTGTAACTGCTGTGTGGCATACATGGTGCAACACACCAAGATTTACAGTGGTAAATTTGCTTTTTTGGTCTAAAGCTCCCAGAATCTTCCAGCTAGCATAGTAATTCTGTGGCCTTTGGTTCAAAAAATGAAACATTACTGAACATAACTAACTGCAGTCTGATTCCAGTTTGCTCTCGGTCTAGGGCTGTGTGAAACTGCCTTTGGACTTAAAAACAGTTTTTCCATTGCCTTTCTTGGCTCTTAAATGACATCATGGAAGGAAAGTGTGTTTTAGATGTGAACACAGCCAAATAAGGGATTGTATTGCATTGCTCTTGGTGAGGTGCAATACTGGCTAATGGGAAACAGCTTCTGATGGATGAAGCCCATGACTAACCACTGACCTTTGAGGAAAGAGGATGGCAGCTCTCAGAGGGATGGGTGTCTAACACGGCTCTGTGCATAAAATTTGCAAAGGGATGAATTATTAATGCCATGAGTTTGTGTGAAAATGAACTTTCCTCTCAGATTAGACCTTTGTTTTAACAGAAGTGACTGCTAAGGTTACCCCTAAAAGGAATTATTTGTTAATTAAAGTTGCGGATGGTAATGCAGGTTACTTGAAAATCAGCACGTTTAACAGAAATGAGCTTGGTTGCAACTTGTAAACATTAGAAAGGAGTCCATCATCCACAGCAGAAGAAGAGAGGTTTTAGGAAAGAAAACGGAAATATGTTGCTTTTCAAACTGGATTGAATTAAACCTCCCTCATTCCTCATCATAGACTATGCTTTCCAGAGCTGAAGAATGTTGCGGAGGGTCATACAATTTTCAAGATCTACCACACTGCTTTTTGGAGAAAAATAGTACTGGAATTGTAGGGGAATGGGGTTCCCAATGATTTAAATGGTTCTAAATTAATTGACTGGTTCTAAATTAATTGAAATCCACAAGGTTCACCACAGACTCCTCCTCATTTTATGGAAACCATGGCCCTTCTCTCAGTTTTTAAGTTGTAGGTCTGTAAGTTGATGCCTGAAATCCTGCTGTGATTACTTCCTGATGACCAATCACCAAACAAGTTTTTAATAAGTTAATTTGGCGAGAGTACTTAACTCCAGTGCAAATTAGCCAAACAGATTGTTATTATTCTAAGGTTTACTGGAGCGGTTGTCAGAATATAGGTACCTGTTCTCATATGTGGTGGGACTGTGAGAACATTTTGAAAGTTTGGCATTATTTTTAAGGAAAAAAATGAAATAAGCAATTTAAATTTAACAGTATGTCCTAAAACAGCACTTTTATCAGTATTTGACAAGGAGGTAGGCAATTCCACAACTAGAACATTAGTTTCCAATCTGTTAATACCAGCAAGATCAATTATTGCTAAAATTAGAAAACAGCTTATAATATTTTAGTGATTGGTATAGAGATGGCGGGAATACAGCAAGTAATGAACTCACACGTAATATTAAAGAGGAGTAAAAGGAAGGAAGGAAGGAAGGAAGGAAGGAAGGAAGGAAGAAAGAAAGAAAGAAAGAAAGAAAGAAAGAAAGAAAGAAAGAGAAAGAAAGAAAGAAAGAAAGAAAAGTTTCAATTTATGGGTACAAGTTAGTAAAAAAATTCAGTCTACTGTTTCCACACATTATCCTGAGGTAAACTGTGCTGCAAAGTGCCAGGACTTACTTACTTACTTACTTTTTATTAATTTATGTATTCATGTATTTATTTGATTTTTATACCACCCATCTGGCAGTGAGGGCACTCTGGGCGGTTGACAACAATTAGTGAGTACAATACAGTGCAAAATAAACACAATTTTTCATACAATACAATATACATAAAATACAGTAATATAATAAAAATAAAAATAAAGTGATGTAAAATAGCATATATATATATTGTTATTTGCAGGCAAATCAGTTAAAATCGTGTTTTATGTAACAGGTGAGCACTGGAATTTCTCAGTAAATAAATATGGTCTTAAAGAAACCATGACCTGTATATCCCTTTGAAAGCACTCTAATGCCATGAATGTAGCTGAATGGCTCCTTCTCATTCTGGAAGGAGGTAACAAGGCTCAATTCTGGACCCAATATTCTTCAACATTTTTATTAATGACTGGGATCAGGGAATACAGGGAATGCAAATCAAAACTGGGGATGATACAAAATGGGGTGGAAGAGTTAATATCCTGGAAGACAGAAACAATATTCAAAAATATCTTAACAGACTTGAGTGCTGGGCTGCAAATAACAGAATCAAACTTAACAGGGACAAGTGCAAAGTTCTACATCTAGAGGAAAAAACAACAGACTGTTAGAAGACGAGGGACAATTGGCTCAGTAATAGTACAAGAGAGAAGGCTCTTGGAGGTGTGGTAGACCTCAAGTTGAATATGAACCACCAGTGTGAGGTGGCTGCAAAAACTATAATCTGCAGATAGTGTGAAGTATTATTCACTTGGAGTGCCCTCTATTTGGCACTGGTTAGGCCCCATCTTTGAGTCCTCCTGTGTCCAGTTCTGTACAGTGCACCTCAAGAAGGATGCTGTCAAATTGGGTCAAACTCGGAGGAGGGCAACAAGGATGTTTAGGAGACAGGAATCCAGGACTTATGAGGAAAGACTGAAAGAACTGGGCATACTTAGCCTTGAGGAAAGGGAGGCTGAAGGGTGATATTGTATAACAGCACTTTTCAAATACAGTACGTGAAAGGTAATGATATAGAGGAGGGGCAGGATCTGTTCTTGAGCAACACAGAATGCAGGACATGCAACAAGGGGTTACAGAAAGCCAGATTTGGATTGATTATAAAGGAAAATCTTCCTGTTACAGCAGTACAGTAATGGAACTAATTACCTCAAGAGGTAGTGAGTGCACCCACACTGGAGGCATTCAAGAGAAATTTGGACAACCGCCTGGCAGATATCCTTTGATTTGTATTCCTGCAGAGAGCAGGGGATTGGGCTCTATAGCCTTGAAGGCCCCTTCAACTCCATGATTCTAGATAATGATTTCATGAGGCAGTGAGTCAATAACCAGCTGGAATAATTAGAGATTTAAATACAGGCACTGACGCTTACCTGTGGGATTGGGTGCTTAGTTTTCTCATAACAGACATTTAAAAAAATCTTCTTCCCAGGATCCAGGCATGTAGATGAGACAATTTCCTGTCCCCCACCAGGCTATGCTGTTAGGTATAATGTTAGTTTTCTTCCCTAGAATTATAGTGCAGGATAGAAATACAGTGGTCCTTGGGGAGATTTTTCTAACTATGGTGTTCACTGATAAAAGCCTCCAGAGACCACAGCTGCCTCTCTACTTCTGTCTGCCATCAAATGACAGCAGTATACACCAGGAAACCAGTCAGCTGTCATTTGAAGCAGAATCTATAGTTACTCTGTGCTGATGTTTAAGCAGACAGTCAGGGTGAGTGAAATAAATTCTATGGCAAAATAAATAAATTCATACCCATCCTGAAGTCATTTTCTAAATGCAGGTGTGCATGCCTCTGGCTCTTTGCATTATGAATGTTTCACCTGTTCAGGGTACTTGGATGCAAAGATGTGCTGTCATTAGTCAAGAGTTGCTCCTCGTCTAAATTTAGAATTTGTCGTGCTGCTCTCTTGCTTATTGCTTGACTGACAGTTTGCAAACAAAAAGGAAAAAAGGGGGGGGAAAGGGGAGGGGTAGAGAAAAAGGCCTAACTTGAGCCCTTGCTCCCCCCCACCATGTATTTCATGAAATTTAGTTGGGTGACAAGTGTTGGTCAAGGTGTTAAATGGTAATGAAATAGTACATGTCAGTTTTTCTGCTGCAGTTTGACAGATGAAAGTGAATGGAACTGCTGCTAAAAGATGTCAAAGAAATGGGAGAAAATGAGACTGAAGAAATATATAACTTGGATCAGAGTTTTATACTGCACAGTCTGATCTTATAATGGATTGGGAAAGCATCAGTGGTGTAGCTGTTTGAGACATCATGCACCCTGCTGCGGCAAACAAGTCCAAAAATACCCACTGATGTTCTTCTTTTAACACCATTAATTGAATCTAGTTATTCATGAGCTGCTTTTTAGATATGATTGACATATATGCAGATACATGAAATTGTACATTTCTTGGAGTACTTCAACTTAAAGTAGATAAAGCTAAAAGACGCATGAGAAACACTGCTGTAGACCATATCATTTATTAAAGATAATGCAAGAAGAACATGACACAAGCTTTTAAGGCTTTCCTGAATGGCTTCAAGGCTTGAACTGAAAAGGCTATGCAAATGTCATTTGGAAGAGAGTCACACGACAGCAGGCACCCCACCCACCCAAAGGCCTCATCTTGGGTGTTTTCAGATCCAGCCAAATTCATTGGTAGGCACAAGAGGAAGAATTTGAGATGTATCATATTATCTGCTTCTTGTGCTGCTTTAGCTTTTATAAGATGGGTTCCATATTCCTTCTGGGGAGATTATTTTTTATTTGAATAGTTAATAGACATTATTTTAGTGTTACAGCTTTTCTAGTAGTGTTGCAGCTTTTCTACAATATATGTAGCTCATATTTTTTAAAAACTGAATTTAATCTCTTTCAGCCTAGACCTGCATCAGTGATGCCTCAATCTAGCTTCACTTTTGTAGCAGAACACTCAGCTCTGAGAGTTTCAGAATCTAGTACCATCCTTGGAATGAGCTCTTAGTGAGATGAAAGAATATTAGGCTCCAGGCTAGCCAGCTGCTCTTTTTAGGCCTTGCCATTTTGTAAACCGAGGTTCAGGAATGAAGGATAAAAAGTTGTCTGAACTCAGACTTGCTGGAAGCTCTTGATGGTCCTTTAATAACTGGCCTGCCTTGTAGTCTGGATCCCTAAGCCGTTTGGATTCTTGCTTCAGGAATGGTCATTATAACATGGATGGATGGATGGATGGATGGATGAGTGGACCCAACCGAGTTGTTTTTCATTAGTAGAGGGTTTCCCAATGGTAGTGAGTGCTTCATTAATTAGAACTAAGCAGCGAAAAATGGTAATAAATGTTTATGTCAGACTGGCTGAATTGTAACTTCTGAGTTCATGACTAGTCTTCTGTCTCCACAATGTATTGATCATTTACTGTGAATATGTCTGAGGTTTTTTAATGAAGTATCCTGAATTTAAATCCAGAGCTCAGTGGCTCCTTGTCTCTTCTTTTCCTTTCTCTCCTACAAATAACTTCTAGAAGGCTGGGCGAGAATGGCAGCTACAAGATGAAACATGTTTTTTTCCTGTTGCTCAGAGTAGAATTTTACAAGCTATGTCTTTGTTTTGCTAGAAAGAATGTGGAGTAGAAAACTCGGGAAAACATTCTGAATTCTGTTGCTTATGTAAAAGCAAATGTGTATTAGCTTTCCTGTGTGTGAATGGTTATTGTTTTGTTTTGCTTTGTCTATTTATTTTTTACTGGCAGATAGAGGACAGCTTCTCTAACAAAAAGGAAGATTCTTCTATTGAACTCAATGTATTTTCATTCAGTCAAGTCCAAAGCAGAACTTAAAGACAATATCCTTATTTACGGCCGGGTTTCTTATGATTTTCACATGGCTTTGAGTACCCAGAAACTATCTTTAGAACAAAACATTTATCCCTTTAAAACATACCCTTTGAATAATAGAATAATTAGTTGTTCTGTAGTTTGAAAGCAAGAGGTTATTGGATATTCTATGACATTAAACAGTTCCATTTGCCCAAAAGTTGTTTTCATATCAACAGACTGGTAGATGATAAGCATGTACTGTTCAGTCATGAGTTTCATGAAAATGTTGCAATTAGAGATGAGGATGAATTTTAAAAAAATGTGATTCATTATATGATTCATGATTCATTGGGGCTGATGAATCAACAAATTAATGAATCAATGAATTTCCAGTGATGGATCAATGAATTGATTTGTCTCCCATTTGAAAGTCTCTAATAAGAACACCTAGCACTTAGAGGGCCCATGTGTACAAGGATGCTTCTTCTGTCTTTTCTCTACAACCCCTGAAAGTTTGGTGAGGATTGAAGTTCAGATGTCTGAGATATGCATCCCCAAAAAGCCCCCCCACCTGGAGGAAGTGTCTTCCAGGCACTTAGAGACAACGAATTTGTAGAGAGGCTTAACTTTCCTGTTTTTTTTGGGGGGGGGGCTATTTGGAGGTGTTTAACTCAGACATCAGCACTCCAATCTCCATCCCCTAGGAGGGTGTCTTTTAGAAGCAGAGTTGGGGAAACCCAATCATCACCAGACATGGAGGGATTATAATCAGGAGATGCTTCACTACAAATTTGGTGTCCTAAGTACATCCGATCTTGCCTGATTTTGAAAGCTAAGCAGGGTCGGTCCTGGTTAGTACTTGGTTTGGATACCACATGGGAATACCAGGTGATGTACGTAGGAACTGGCAAACCACTCCAGTATTCCCACCAAGCAATCTCCATGGACATGGAGTCACAAAGAGTTGGTCACGACTGTAACAACACCACACACACACACACACACACACACACAGAGGTGCCTTAGAGGCCATTTTATAGCCTGATAAATTGATAAACCAAAAATTACTAAAATTATCTATTTAAAGTCCCCCATTTTTAATGAATACAAATGGATGAATTTTTATAAATTGGACAAATTCATCAGAAAACGTGATTCATTTCTCAATTCATCCCCATCTCTAGCTGCAAATTATGTAAATTTGGTCAGTGGCTTCTCTAACCATTTATTTGTGCAGTCATTATTCACCACCTCAATTATAAAGCAGCTAAATGGGCTAAAGGCACAAATTGGTTGCAAGTTGGCAGCTTTTACCTTCTGTTATATCACACTGGGTTATTCCATGCATTTATGCACTACAGCAGTGGTGATCAACTATATCCTGGTTCTGCTTCCACAACTCCTCAGGCTTAACCCACTCTGTAGTTTGCAAATGGAGGTAGCTAGGTATTCGTCATTTCCTTGTTTTAATAAAATATTATTTTTGGCTTCTAAAATGTACTGGATAGCAAAATAACCTACAAAGAGAGACCAAGGCTTCCAGTTACTTTTAGAGCTACAGTTATTCATTTTGAAGCAGAAACGTTTCCTTAGCAATTAAGGAGACTTGAGCTGCTTCTACAGTTCATAGGCTGTGCTCAAGCCATCAAGCAAACTTTATGGATCTTGGGGTAGGGGAATGGTGAGGCAGAGAAGCTCAGTGAAAGTACCTTTTGAGTACTTTCACTTTGTTGTTGTTGTTTGATAGCATGCTGTTGGAATGATTTCAATGGTGCCATCCCTTTTAGGATAAGAAGTGAATGGGTGAAAAGTTCAAATCTTTCAAGCTCTATATATCAGCTTTCCATAATGCACATGAGCTCCCATCATCCATAGTGGCAGGGGCTGATGGCAGTTTTAGCTCAATTATCTCGAGGGTGACGGTCTGGGAAAGGAATTTCTGTGGATCACCCTTTCCGTTCAGATATGCTTGGCCCCTTCTTTGGAATCTCTTAAGCATTCACTGAACACCTGGTTGTTTACTTAGGCTTCCCCACAGAGCAGAATATAACTGCAGTGTCCCACACATTCATTGGTGTTTTATACAAATAGTCTATATCCTTGATCTACTGCCACCTGTCTCATTGTTTTAATTTGTTTGTATATTTCTAGATATGTGAAGGCCCAGAAAAAAAACCAGATTTTTTTTTGGGGGGGGACTGTTTTTTTCGGGAGGGGGGTCCAGAAGCCTCTTTGGATTTCCCCCCAAAAATGGAAAAACTGAAATAAGAAAAAGAAAAAAAATGATTATGGAATGTTTTATTTTAACATAACAAATAAAATATTTTAAGACTGAGTGTTCAAATATTTTCCAAATCATTTCTAAAAAATATCATTGAAACATAGTCCCACTTCCTTCTATACATTTCCCCCCTCTTCAATTCTTTTTATGAGAATGAGGTTTTTATCTTTTATAATAGTGTGGAGGGAAAATATGAATACTTGTAAATTCTGGATTTTTAAACATTGTTTTGTAGAGGGTTTTTTGTTCCACATAAACTAGTAAACAGTTCATGAGATTTTTACTCCATTTGTTACTTACAATTACAAATAAATATTATTTAAAAAGTAAATTCTGTTTTTAATAATCGTTTGGATACACTATACAGGTGTAACTCAAAAAATTAGAATAGTGTGCAAATGTTCATTTATTTCAGTAAGTCAACTCAAAAGGTGAAACTAATATATGAGATAGACTCATTACATGCAAAGCAAGATATGTCAAGCCTTACTTTGGTATAATTGTGATGATTATAGCGTACAACTTTTGAAAACCCCAAATTCACAATCTCAGAAAATTAGAATATTGAAGCTGGACTGGTGGCTCAGCAGACTAAGGCTCAGAAAACTGTTGGCTACAAAAGTCAGCAGCTTGGCAGTTCGAATCCTGGGTGCCATGCCCGGAGCAAGCGTCCACTGATAACCCCAGCTCCTGCCAACATAGCAGTTCGAAAGCATTTAAATCCAAGTAGATAAATGGGTACCACCATAAAAAGTGGGAAGGTAAAACAATGTTTCCTTGCAGCCATGCTGGCCACGTGGCCATGGACTTGCACAACACTGGCTCTTTCAGCTTGATGAAAAGATAAGCACCGCCCCTAGAGTTGGACATGACTAGCACACATATGCAGGGGGAACCTTTACCTTTTTATGTTTCCTAATTAAAGGCTGTTTAATTTGGTTAGTTTTAGCCTTATTGTCTTATTGCAATGACATAATTTTGTTATAACTTGTAAACTACCCAGAGTGGTCCTGCTAACAGATGGATGGTATAAAAATAAAATAAAATAAAATAAAATAAAATAAAATAAAATAAAATAAAATAAACAGAGTGAGAAATTTGGCTCCTTTAAGGCTACCTTTTTCCAGTCCTTGCCCTGAGCTTGATACTAACAGAATTGAGGGAGGTGGTAATCAGGAGGTGGTGTGTTTTGATTTGTCTCACCACATAAAGTTCTTTTTATTTGGAACATCAAGATTTTCCATGCTTAACTTTTCTATCCTGCTATTTTTCTTTGCTGCATTTGAATTGCTATTATTTAATAGTTTTATGAGCTTTTCTTGTTCTGCGTGTGTAATTCCTTTCGGTAAACTTTTCTGAGAAAGCTTGTTGGACTAAAGAGTTAGGTATAGATTGCTCTAGATAGATTGGCAGATGGATATTTTCAAATTATTGATTAGCATGGCTTGTTACGCAGTTCAGGGAGATAAGGCTGTCATCAGAAACCTTTAAACTCAAAGGGTGGACCCATACTAAACTAGCTGAACACAGATCCCACTGAAACCAATGGTCAAAAATTAGTTATGTCTTAAAATCTTACTCTGGATCCAACTCCTGCAGTGTTCCATAAATTCAGTATGCGAAAGTGCCGGAAGACATATCAAGAATAGAGATGGGCACAAATAAAAAAAATGATGTTTCGTTTGTCGTTTGTCGTTTGGAGGGTCCGTTTCAGTTCGTTTCCGTTTTTTGAGAATTTTTGCAAAAATTCGTTTTCATTTTCATTGATTACCATTTATTTTCATTGGTTACCATTTCATTACCATTTATTTCAATTTTTTGTGATTTTTTTTAGCATTTAAAGCAGTTCACTGTATTGCAGTAACGAAAACAAAACGCACGACAAAATTTCCGGTGTTTCTGTTCGTTTCGTTTCATTTTGGAAACAAAAGTCGTTTGTTGTTTCATTGCGTAATGAAACGAAAAAACGGAAACGGAAACGAAAAATTGTTCGTTTCGTGCCCATCTCTAATCAAGAATCTTTTTTCACATATTTGACAGAGAAAAATGGCATTCTATGGTGCTGCTGTGAAAAAAAACTTCATTAGACCACCATTAGTGGCTAATAATATGTCATAATTATTCTTACAGGTTAAGCTCATCTGTTTCCTTTTCCACCTGCCTTGCAGCGATAACCTCTAAAGAACCCTCTGAAGGACTAGCAGGGTCTCTTTCAAAAGCCCTTTTCTCTTGGCCAATTTTCTAAACAATTCATTACCTACAAAAGATTTGTGGGAGTGTTAATATATGGACCTTAATTCCTGCAATTTATGTCCTTGCACAGATGCATTTGGCACAGTAGTCAGAAGAGAAAGCTTTAATTTATTTTCAAGAATATTCTGTATATTACAATCTCTCTCCTTAGCATTCACTTGCACAGCACCTATGTTTATGGGGCTGGCAAGTCATAATTAGACTACATATATAGAAATTTTAAATAAAGAGATGTTAGTGAAGCTTGTCATATACTGTATCATCAGCATTAGCAGAAATAGAGTAGCAGTTTTTTTTTTAAAAAAGTAATGAATCAAATAGTAATGTATACAGAAATGCCTTAAGACTGTGTTAAAGCATCTGCATAGAACTTCCAACTGTTTGATGTCCTTCACGCATCAGTCCAAATCTCATTGCTAAGCATAGTAAATAATACTAATGTAGATGTACTGACTCACTGAGTATTTGGTGACTCAACTTTTCTCTAAATTCCATTCATTCGAATGGGTCGTAAGTCATAAGATCCAGTTAGAATAGGCTCATTTTCATCAATGAAACTGGTGGAGGAGTTTACTTACCAAATCTTCATTGAGTCAGTGGATCTACTCTAATGAGATTTACCACACTAAGCAATAGAAATCTGACTATCCTTTATGGCATATATTTTCCTGAACCAGAGTCAATTTCTTCCAAGTTATTAGACAAGTGAAGACCTGTGTGTATGAGAGAAAAAGAGGGGAAAGCGGGAGAGGTTTGCATGTTTAGAGAGATATATATGGGTGGATGTGAGTGAATGGGGAGCATGCTTATGTATATAAAACAGAGATAGGCAGCATGCAACCCACTTCCCCTTGAATGTCTTTAAACACCCTCTGCAGCCACAGTTGTGGGGAAATTATGTAGTGACAAAATAGTTTACTACTGTATTTGGATCACTTTTGGTACTCTTTGGCTTATGGCATCTACAGATATTTTGACTTAGAAAGATCCATCACACTTAGTAGTCAGGCTATATGTACATATTGGTAATATTAACTCTAGCATGCTAGGTAGATGCATTGCTGTTTCACTATGTCATACATATAAAGCTACCATGATTCAAAGACACAATGAAAAAACATTTGAGATAATGTAATACAAGGAAGGAAGGAAGGAAGGAAGGAAGGAATAGCATGGAATGGAATGGAAAAATCGGAGAAAGATAGTGCCTAGTGCAACTTTGACTTATACTGTATAATCAAAGTCTGCATAAGAGTCAGTCATTTAAAAGTCCCTACTCCCTTGAGGGAATGGGGGTGATATAAAAAGCATGTGTTTAATTTGAAAGTTGGGGAAAAATTAGCAAAACCCACTATGGGAACACCACGTTTTGTAATATGACATTTTCTTAAAATAAATTGACATCTTAAATTCATTTTAAGATGTACCATTGTATGCTAAATCTGATGCAAGCCTAGGAGTAGTTCAGTGTGTAAACCACACCCATGGCAGAAATCACTAGGCATTCATCTTTTGGGGCTGGAAATCTGTCCCAGAAATAGCTGGTGTACAAACAAGTAAGTTGCCACCAAGTTAAAGTTGCAGAATGAGCCTTCTCAGTGTTTAAAAATGTAGCATGAAGTACAAGCTTTGCAAAGGGACATCTTATGCAGAAAGATGATGGGAAGAGGTTGCAGTTGATATCTCACAGAACTGCATCTAGAATGGCAAGAAAGAGGTAATACTGGCAACTTCTAGCCAACGTTTGGTGGATGTGCTCTGTCTCCTACTTAGACCACGGGAGAGCTTGTGCTGGTCCTCAAAACTGGGCTTAAATTTAAATAGAACACATGCCATGATCATCCAGTCAGTGAAAACAATTAGCCAGGTTTTGGCTCAGCATGCTTTTGAATGGAAGACCAGGATTTAAGAGGTCAATAAAAGAAACAGGTGGTGAAGAAGGGAGGCAGACGGAAACACAAGTAGTGAGAGATTTTGGCACGCATTGCAGTCAATAGCCTAGTGTCAGTCGTAGCTAATAAGTAGCGATAATGAGTATAATCACAGCTCACCACCCGCTTCATACTTATATTTGTATAGGAATGCTTTATTATTTATTAATCTCCAGTTAAATCATAGCACACTCTTAGTCAATGAATGTTAATTCAGATATTGCATACAGCTAGAGGTCATAGCCTAGTACTATTTTGTTATACCTTGTTAGCATACGGAAGATCATATTTGGGTTAGATCAATCAGAAATACAACAACCCTGATGCATCCTATTTGTGCACTTCCAGTCACTTAAAACTATTTCACACATGCATACGGTGATCATCACTTGATGACTACAGCACCAAGCTGTATGGTCTCCATCTTAGTGAGCCTTCAGGCATGGAACAGCATAAAGAGAAATTGTATATCACTTCAAAGGCACTGCTTTTCAGTGGTTTTCCTTCACAATCTACTATGAAATCACAGTATTGAGTATTAACCAAATGATAGGCAAATTTGAGTGATCTCAGTATTCTTTTGATCCAGTCTAGTGAAAGACAGAATTTTCACCCTATGAGGATGATGGCATTTGCACAAGAAGCAGTCTGTTACATTAGCAAGTGTACTTGCTTCTTTGGTAGTTTGCAGGAGGATCAAAAGCAGTGCAGATTCCCTTAGAGAATTTAGGTAAGGTGTTTATCACAGAAGAAAATTGCTCTGATAGCAAACTGCTAGCATATACGAAGTCTACCAGCTGACAATGAAGAATGAACAAACGAGTGAACTCTAAGCATATGGAAGTGAGTCACAGAGACACCCACAACACATATGCCAAGCACTGGATATCAGAGAGCAAGGAAAGTGACAGCCTAAAAACCATCAGGCAAAATGCAGCTACAACAACAGTATGGAGGGAGAACAGAGAAAACCATAGATTTCCCTCCATAAACTCAAATACCTGGGTAAACAAGGAGAGAACTTGATGTGTGTATCCATGTAATATGCCCAAGGCTATAATTGTTTGCTCAAAGTTATGATGCTTATCTTTACAACTTTTTGGAAATATATCCTTTGTTTTAGAGATGTATTCCATGTTTTTATTGTGCCCTTTAATATTATAAGCTCCACATTTTTAGGATGTAATTAAGCTACTCTTCATGCTCTTTTTGATTCTTACAATGCATCTCCACTGTATTTTTATGTTCTTGTATTTTGAGATATTTTTTGAAACACAGCTTAAGTATGCACTTACATTTTGTTTTTGTATTCTTAAGCATTTGTGTTTATCTGTTGTTTCATAAGTGTAAGACTTTTGGATGACTTACAAGATTTGAGTATTTGCATCCACAATCTTTTCATTTATGCAGGTTTGATTTCTGTATTATTAGGTTACATTCCCTGGGAGACCACCAGGGAATACCAGATGCTGTAGGCGCCTGGAGTAGGAACTGTATTCCTGCCAAGAAAACTCCATGGGCATGGGGTCACGAAGGGTCGGTCACGACTGTAACGACGCAACACACACACAGGTTACATTTTAAAGCAATTTTGAATTATTCTTTATACATATGGAGCATTGAAGTAACTAAACTAATAAAGCTTGTTCCCTGCAATCATTTCACCAATGGAAATGCATACAGTGTGATACCTAGATAAACTCTGATATGATTGAAAAGGTTATTTGATCTCACACTGAAACTAACCCTTTCAAGGATAAATGTCAGCTGTAATGAACCACAGAATCAAAGTACCAAAGAATATTATCAAGTTTTTAAAAGTTCTGAGGTCATTGCTTGACCTTTTAATTATTACTCTCTGGTCAATATTCCAATTCACCTCTACAGTATTGTATTTGTTGTTGGTTATATTCCTGTACATGTTCTGTCTACTCAGCGACTGAAATCTGAGCAGTCTCTTGAATAGGACTGCAGCTGTGATCTCTAAAGAGTCAAGACCTTTGCACTCTATTGCAAATACATCCTCCCTCCCTTGTTTAGATCCTTAGGTTTGTTTGGACATTTCATTTACCTTGTCCCACTACATGCCACAGGACTTTTGTCTTCTCTTAGTTTTGCATCAAGCAAATAGGGATGATTGCCACTCATTTTAATCTGCCTGTGAAAAACTGGCATAGCCGAGACAACATTCCCAGATTTCTCATTCATTTAAAACAAAAGACATAACACAGAAGTTTATGCTATAAGAACCCCCACTCTGTACACCAATAGTCTTTAAATTTAGAAGACGATAGAAGCAGACACATTAGGTGCAATGGTGGTTTAATGCATCTAAGAAGACTAAATAGGGATGGTCAGAACTTTGTCTGCTCATTATTCACACACTTCCATGCTAGGAATGACCTAGCAGAAGAATGCAAGTTCATAATATTTGCTTTAAGCAGTCTTCAGTTGCAATGACATGGGAAACTTGGCACGAATTTGGATCTCACTGTATCTCCCCACCACCACCACATGACTTGGTAATGATGATACTAACTGAAAATTCTGACTTTTCCTTTCATTTCCTTTTCCAGAGATAAAACAATGTTAATGCTGTCCAGTAAGAATGTTGTGTTGTATGCATGTCATTTGCCAAGCACAAGATCTTGGGGAAAACTCTTACCATGGACTTTGGATGTCTGGGAACTGTCTTGGGCACTGGAATACTGCTATTAATAAGCAAGATATACTAGTAGCCCTTCTGAATGTGTGATGTGTTGAATTTTCTGGTAGTTTTGGCAATTCCCAGAATGCACATCAAGCTGTATGTAAAATTGTGTTTATCTATAGCAATTTTTTTAAAAAAATATTAATTTTTCTGGGTAAAGGACATTATAAGGAACAAATTAGGAAAGAAATATGGTTGCAGTAAGGTTAGAAAGGGAGGCTAGGGATAAAGGGTAAAGGGTAAATAGGGGGATGCAGGATTGGCAAGGCACATTACAATTCTTCACTTTCATATTTCAAATATAAACATATCAGTTAGGACTTATATATCAATTCTTATTACAGAGCTGTCTATTCTTGATGAAAGAACCTAGATATTTAACATTCAGTTACCAATAGTTTGGAAGGGGTAAAAAAATCCTGGCTAAATCAATCTTAACCTTCCTCCTTTATTTACACAAAACAATGCATTTACTAGTCCTAACCATATCCACATCTTTGACTAGACAGAGGAAAAGAAGAATCAAATCCAGTTTTGACCCATATGTCTGAACTGCTGGGTCAGACCGCCATAATTTAATGCAGGTTAAAGGGCTAAGGATGGGGAAATCTGTCAGTTTCATTTTCTCTTGCAGTTGATTTTAACCCCAGACATCAAGTGCTTTCTCTCAAGTATGTGGTAATTTTTCAACCAATGACTGAAACAGAAATTTCACCCATATGCACTGGCCAAATCTAACAGGCAGAACTGTTTCCTGCATGGAGGGGACCACGTCATACCTACCTTCCATGTAAGCATTAAAGATTAAGAACATTTCACAAATGTTGGTTCCTTTGTTGTATTTAATATGTTATTATAGTGTTTTTATCTTGTTGAACAACTTAGGGGCACGTGGTGGCTCAGTGGGCTAGAGTGCTGAAAATGTTGGCTGCAAAGTCAGCAGTCTGATGGTTCAAATCCTGGGTGCCATGCAGTGGAGTGAGCTCCCACTGTTAACCCCAGCTCCTGCCACCTAGCAGTTCAAAATCATGTAAATGCAAGTCAATAAATAAGTACTGCCATAAAAAGTGGGAAGGTAAACAGTGTTTTGTGTGCAGAAATGCATTCAGCCATGCTGGCCACATGGCCACGGACTTGCACAACACTGGCTCTTTGGGTATGAAATGCAGATGAGCACTGCCCCTAGAATTGGACACGACTAGCATGCATGTGCAGGGGGAAGCTTTACCCAGAACAGTGCATTACATTGAAGAGCAGTATATCAATCAATCAATCAATCAATCAATCAATCAACACACCTTTAACTATTTCCTAGCATTGTTGCCTTTTCCAATGAATCTCTGTAATCTCATGATATACCTGAAGCATGAACACCATAGTTTAATCGTTTTAGCTTCCAGGGAGAATACAGGCTTGCTTTGACCTAGGATCCACTTATTTGTCTTTCTGACAGCCTGAGCAGTGAAACTGTCCCCCAACAGCACATTTCCATTCAGTGTTCTTTATGCAACCCACTTGATCCATTACAATTCTGTTGTCTAGGACTCAGTTGACATATTACTTGAGAATCAGATACATTTAGTATTCTGCCTCCATACTTTGTTTAGTACCATGGATGGGGACTCGTGACTTAATGGTCAACTCTGATTTAAGTCACACCTGAGACCTGGCTCAACTTAGGCCTTTTTTGAAAAAACTTAGACTTGACTTGCCACTCAGACCCATTTTTTTCTGAGTTGCTGTGTTGTCTCCTTAGCCCACCCCATCTTCCTCACCCTCCTTCCTGGTGATGAAGAAGCAATATCTGTGGGGGAGGCAGTGAGGAAGTCATGAAGGAGCACATTCTAACAGTCACTGTCCCTGCTCCTCCTAGCTCTTGAATAAGGGCTCTGTGCACAGATGTATGTGCATGGGAGACCTCTACAGCAGCTGTGGAAGGACACACATCCAAGATGGTGGCCACTCTGACTACAACTCCCAGAATTCCCCAGGTACATACAACTTGGATTCAAGGTTTGAGTCTCAGACACAAAGACTTACCAGCATCCCTGTTTAGTACTCTGCCTCAATATTTATACCTTTTCTTCTACACTGTTTCCTTAATCCCCTTCCATCCTGTTCAGAACCAACTGCCACTTGTTTATCCAAACAGTACGCTGTGGTTTCTGCTTGCCCCCCTCCCCCCAAATGTAGAATAGAAGGCATGTTCAAATCGCAGGTCAAATTTTGATCAGGACGTTAAGTACAAACCAACATCTCTGGAGTGGCACTGAATACAGTGGCAAACCTGGGTTTGTGTTAACCAGGAAGGAAGTGAACAGAGACTGAATTGGCAAGATTTAATGCCTAACAATGGTTTGGCATTGCATGTGAACTAATCCTATGTCACAATTACTTGAAGAAAAATGGTGCAGATGCTCTGCAGGGCTCTGTCCCATGCACACACCTCCCCTGCCCCAGGAGCCATCACAACCTGAACAAAAATAGTTGTGGCAGGTGTGTGTGTGTGGGGGGGAGGAAAAGCCCTGCATAGAGGAGGGGGGCAGAGGTATGTACACATGCCTTAAGGGGAACCTTGTTCAAATTATAGTCTAGGGTTGTATTCTACACACATTTGTTTTCCAAGGAAGTCCTATTAAACCTGTTGGCCACAATCTGATGCAGAGTCAAGTGTAATTATTTCATTCGAGGCAAAGGCATTTAATTCTGGATCTAATTATCATTACTAATAAATATAGGAAACAAGCAAAGCTGGCATTGAGTTATCTATCTATCTGGAGTCATAACTATGCCTGCCTTTCTTCATGTTACACTTCACTTGTTTTCACCAGCCAAAGACTTAAGTTCATCAGAAACTTCTTTACAAAATAATCCTTTTTCCAGGAGTGCTTTGAACCATAATTACAGTTCTTCTGGACGGAGGAAATGGGGAGGAGGGAAGCTGAGATTAGCCGCTGCAATGGTTAGACACATAGGCCTTATTCAGTGGTGTCTTAAAGATCTGTTGGCCACACAAAGTGAAAGGAATGCTAAACTGTCCTGTAGTCATCTCTTAAATTATGGAAACATAACTGCATAATAAGGAGCAGACTCCTATACCTAGGTGGTCTCTCCATTCTGAGCTAGAATCCTAATTTCCTTGGGGTGCTGGTGGAGCGGGTCTGATGACATGGAGAGGTTGACTGAGCACAGCAGCTCTTCTCTCTTCAGTGAGTTGTATTTCCACGTTTAAGGAAATGATGATGGAGCAGGTAGCACTCCTTTCAATGTGTGACCAGTCCATGGGCTTTAAGACACAGCTGAATGGGACAATAGTATGAGGTCTTGGTTGAGGTTTCTTTGTCATGGAAGATATTTAAATGTTGCTATTCCAGAGCACTCAAAGCTATTTAAAGACTGGCACTTCTGTGTATTTAAAGGCTAACCTTTAACCATTTTGGAAACTTCAGTTGTGAAACACAAAGACAGGATATAAAAGATTCTAAATACTTTTCTCCATTGGAATGGTTTTATTTTCTCTTTGCTGACTGGATATGGCAGTGGGATGAAAACCAGCATCTTTATTCTTTTCAAAATAAGCTTCAAACCACAAGCTTGTAAATAAACTAAACTATAACAGGATGAAAATAATCAGTCTAAAATGCTGCCATCTAGTGGTGGAAAAATTCAACATCTGCAGCAAAAAGAAAATAATGGCTGAAATCCTGTTGTGCAGCTATATAAATGGAGTAACATTTAGAGGTGAAATGCCCTAAGTTAAGAAATATCTGTAGCCATTGCCTGTTTCATGCCAAGTCACATGACTCAGTATGCAAAAGAGAATAGCTACAATTCAATTTATAACTTCACAGCAGGATTTCAGGCTATAACTAACAATCTGCTGAACATCAATTGCCAATATAGTGTATTTTCATGATTCATTACAATTTGCTGCCTGAGGCAGTTTCTTCAATATGTCTAATGGCAGGACCAACACTATCCCTGAAGTGCATTGGGAAAAGCACTACTTAAATATCTCACTTACTTTGAAAATCCAATATGTGTTGGGTGCTTCTTGATGTCGCATAACAGAAATCAAAAGAGCATGTTAGAAATACAAATATATATTCATACAATCTAATATGTTTCACACTGATTTGCTATGAGTTATGCTGGTAAAAATAACATAGAGGTAGGAACTGAAATAATAGTTTTACTAAGGGTTACCAAGGGGATGGTAACTGGATTGTAAGCCAGGAAAGGCCAGAGAAAACCACCTTACTAAAAGTTTGTTTTCCTCAAATGCAGTCTGCTCTTGTGTAAACAGAATACATACATGCTGTAGGAATAGAAGAAGTAAGGTGATATGAAACGGTGGAAACAAAGCTGCAATGAATTAAACATAAGCTCTAATTTGCAACCTACTAGGGTGAATTAAAAAATAAAATAAAATAAAAAATAAAAGGAAGACTTGAAAATTCAATAACTAAAGCTCACTTTACTTTTCAAATCTGAGTCATGGCTTCTGTTCACTGTTCATTATTTTATTTCCTTCATTAAGAGTAGGGCTACACCAATGTGTTTTACATTTTATTTTATGATGAAACTAATACATCAGGAGAAACTATCACATCAGCGTGGAGCAGAATAAAGGAAATAGCTGGAATCTGCAATGGTTTCCATAGTTAGCTAAATGTTGACAAGATGCTGCAACACAATAATAATGTGCAGGCAGTCATGTGACTAGGCATGCAGCTAAGACACATACTCGCAGCACCTCATCAGTTGTGTGTGTGTGTGTTGTGTTGTTACAGTCGTGACCGACCCTTCGTGACCCCATGTCCATGGAGTTTTCTTGGCAGAAATACTGGAGTGGTTTGCCAGTTCCTACTCCAGGCGCCTACCTCATCAGTTAGTCACAGTTAACTGCAGCAAGTTATGAGAACACCACTAAGATTCTGGCCAATATTTATCAAAGTTTCTCATGCATTAATTGTGACAATGCTTTCTTGTTTTCAGTTTTTTCTACTTCTGTTTCCACTAGCAATGTTGCTATTTTAATACCCATTCCCCCATTCTTATTGGCACTACTGCTACTACTTCCTTGTATAAGAGGACCAAAACAACTGGGCAAGAGTAGTAGTAGTAGTAGTAGTAGTAGTAGTAGTAGTAGTAGGAGGAGGAGGAGGAGGAGGAGGAGGAGGAGGAGGAGGAGGGGGAGGGGGAGGAGGAGGATCAGTAGCAGGCTGGGCAGTACCAAGCTTGTGAGGTAGGTTCAAAAACAAAGTAATCCAAACTTATCCAGACCAGATGGAGACTGATTTTTTTTTACATTAACTTGAGGTATTAGGTTTTACCTCAGTAACATAAATTGAATAGTCCTTTGCCATTTCTGTATGACAGTGCTCTCATATGTTCTCCAATGGCCTGCAGTGAATTATATAGTCCCTGCGTGACACAGATACATGGCAATCCATGGATCAGATTATCTTTTTTGGAATCCAATTAGGGGATTGATGGGATGATGTCATAAAATCACATATCCAATCAGCTTTGTGTAGGTTCTGTATCAGGAGGGGCAAAGGCAATGCTGCGATATTGTTAGATTGCAACTTCCATCTGTCCAAGCTAGTGTGATTACCAGTATATGGTGCTGGGAACTGCAGTCCAACAATATCAGGAGAGCTATTCTTGACAACCCATTTAAAGCTATCTGCCCGTGTGCTGTCAATATTGTTAAACCTAGGCTGATGTCCATCTGCTGCTGATCTCAGCTCTGCTTGTACTCTCAGGCAGGAGCCACAGCAAAGAGATATTCTGCTGAACATATGCTCTTTGGATTCATTTCTATACCATTCCAGATATTACTCTTATAGTCACTGTTACTGCAGGTAAAGCTCTGTGTGGAACTTCTACCAATAGCTTCTAGGTCTCCCGCTATAAAACTCTCAAGAACAGTAGTTATTGAAGATACTAGTAGTGATGATCGTGGGGACAATGATATTTTAAGTAGAGATGGGCACAAATGCCAAAATGGCATTTTGTTTCATTTTTCATTTTGGGTTTTTCATTACATTTCATTTCTTATGAAACTTTTTCTTTAAAAAGTCATTTTGTTTTTGTTATGTTTTATGTTTTTTAATATATTATATTTTTATTTTTCTACAACTGTTCTGATCTTGCCAGCCACTCAGCACATTTTTTTTACTAGCGCCGACCAGCTGGAGCGTGGGGCCCTGCTGTTGGCGCTTTTATTTTTTGCTGCCCCAAGCACCGATCAGCAGGTGCGCGGGGCTTCGGGCATTAAAAAAAAAGGCCCACGCTTTCCCCGTGCCTGATTGGGTGGGGGAAACCAGGGGATTTTTAAACTTTTGCTTGCCACCCGATCAGCGCACCCGGTGGCAAAAAAAAGTTTTTAAAGCCCGTGGTTTTCCCCACCCAATCAGGCACATTGGGGGGGAGAAACCACAGGCTTCCCCCCTCCATAGGAATGCATTTCTTCAATGCATTCCCATGGGAAAACGAAAAATGAAATGGAACAAAACAAAAATTTCCATTTCATTTCGTTTGGTTTTTCTTTGATGGGTCATTTCGTTTTTCATTTCATTAGGGAATGAAAAATGAAACAAAAATGCATTTTGTGCCCATCTCTAATTCCAAGGTATCTCTGCAACATCTTTGCAGTTGTTGTGACCTCTTGAAGGCAGCTTGTGGATAAGGATGTTACTATGCAATCACCTTCCTTGTTCAGAAAATGTGAGAGGAGTCCAGATAACAATTACCTCCACTTGCACTTCTTCAGCTGTTTCCCACATTTTCTTCCATCTTTTTAATTTCCACTAAGAAGGAGAGGACAGAATAGCTGTGCAAAGTCCTTTAGTTGGAAGCACTAGAAGCTATCGGTCTGGAAACACTGATCAAAATCCAGTTGTGTAGCATAGCAAGTTGTCTTAGTGTAGGCCCAATGAATCAAGGGGTATTTGGCAAGTCAAGATCTCTATAAGCTCCATGGATTCAAATGGGCCAACTCTATCTGCGACTTACTAGGCTAGCGTAACTCACAGTTAGAGCAGGCATATATGAATAAATGCAGCTTATACAGGAGTTGGCTTACCAAATACCCATTGGTTCAATGGCATAGACTAGCATCATATACTATGCTAAGCAACAGGATTTTAACCACTGAAACAGAGGCCATAGGAAATCACTATCCCTTGATATAGATTTTTGGCCTCCTTCTTTAAAGCCAATGTTTTCAGCTTCTGGAAGAGTGAAAACTGACAGGCAAATGCCTGTCTTTGCTCTTCCTGGATATGGTGTTGGCAGCAAAGAGGAAGAGGCAGGAAGGGCCATTGTCCTTCACTGAAGGGGATCTTCTTTTCCTCCAATTTCATGAAGAAGATCTGTCCAGTCCAGTTCTCCAACTGTTATTGTTATTATTAATGCCATTGTTGCTGATGTTCTGAACACTAGACTGTATGAATTGGTTTAGTTACAGTATACTGCACAGGTCTGCTGAACATAATCAGGCTATGTGGGCTGAGAATGGGAGTTTTTGGTGTCCAAACCACTTACCCGTATATACTCGAGTATAAGTCGACCCGAGTATAAGCCGAGGCCCCTAATTTAACCCCCTAAACCTGGGGGAACGTATTGACTTGAGTATAAGCCTAGGGAGGGAAATGCAGCAGGGCCTGGCAGCTCCTCCTTTGTGAGCTGGGGGAGTGGTGTATATGTTTAAAATGACTTTTAGCCACCGACCCAAGCACTTGCCTCAGTGGCTAAAATTATTGACCCGCATATAAGTCGAGGGCCCCTTTTTTCAGCCCAAAATCAGGACTGAAAAACTAGGCTTATATTTGAGGATATACAGTACTTGGATGGAACCTGCACTGGCAAGGCTCTTCTACTGGGGCTGCCATTCTTGTTCTCCTCTGATCAAGGGGAAATGATTTCATTTAATAAGGACTCTGATCATCTGCAAATAGAACACCCATTACAGGGGGGAGAAACTGGGTTGCTTTTTGGTAAAAACTTGTAGCCCATCTGTTTCATTGCAATTGTAATTTGCGTTTGTGCTCGTGCATGTGTGTTATTTTTCCATTCACTATCTAATAACTTTTGATTGAGGAAAGGGAGTTCCTTTGCCACTTATCTCCTGAAGCTGTCTAGGCCATTGTACTTAATGAGGCTACGATTCATTCCAGCTACAGAGGCATCTTTAATTATGCCTAGCATTTAATCTTCCCTGCACCACTTAAATCACAAGATCTAAAATTAAACCTTCTCAAACTTAATCTAATAATAAAAACATGTGACTTTCTTTGAGGAAAACTACAAGTCTGTTTAGAGTGGCAAGCTATTTCAACTAAGCCAATACCACATGTTATTCAGAGCCCTCTGAAGCAATGCCGGTGTTAAGTAGGGTACTTGCTTGTAAAATTGATGGGTCTGTATGTATCCCTTCAGCTACCTGCTTTTTGATTTTCCAAGATGTTTTTCCTGTGCAGGAAGAGGCTAGCTCTCCACACAGCATGAAACGATGTCCCAAACCTACAATTAGTGAACATTGCCTAATGATGAGAAGTTGAGAACCACTGGCTTCACTTATGCTCTTTATGGAAATAGCACTTAACCAGTTCTGTGGCAATTACAGGCACATTAAAGCAAAGATTAGTACTACAGCTGAAGGGAACACAGCAATCCACCCACATTCGCTAAACCATTTCATGAATGGGAAATTTTTGCTTCATTGGAAGCTGTACATTTATGGGCTACCAATGGGCAACAATGCTGGGAGAAATCAATCCTGTAGTCAGGACGCAGCAAGTGGTCGCTCCACCAAGCTGAATTTGTTTTTTTAAAAATGTGATACAATAGACAATAATGATAGCAGCTTGTTTTAAGAACAAGACAAGACCCTCCAAAATTCACTGTATCAGGCAAGGTGGCTGTACCATAAAAGCCTTGTCTGGAGTATCCTCCCACAAATCTGCTTGCTCAGGTCTTTTCTTGACTAGAGTAGATTGTTTGTGCTCACACAAGCATCCTCATAACTTAAGGCAGGGCTGCCCAAAGTCCAGCCCGGGGGCCAAATCCGGCCCATCAGGCCATTCTGAGTGGCCCGCAGCTGGCTAGCCTGTCCCTCCCAACCCGTCCTTTGCCCCATGTTTTTTTTTTTTTTAATCTTCTGCCAACACTGACACCACTGGGAAGCTTGTGTGGCTGGGCGGTCTGCCACCACCGGCACCGCAGGGGAATGTGTGGGGGTGGGCAGGCCAGTGGGCCTCTGCCACCGCCAAGGAGCTTTGGGGTGGGCTGGTGGGTGAGCCGTCACCACCACTGGGGAGCTTGGGGGGGGGGATGCAAGGTCGCACAGATTGCCTCTTCCAAGGGACGACCTGTGTCCACAGCTCCCAGTGCTTCCTTTGGTCCCCACCTCCCTCCCTCCCTTGTTTCCCACCTTCCTTCCTCTCTTGGTTTCCACCTTCCTTCCTCCCTCCCTCCCTTGGTCCCCACCTTCCTTCTTGCAGGCGGGGTTGCAAGGGGTCAGTGGGTGGGGCTTATGGGTCAGTCGGTGGGGCTTGCACTGGGGTGGCAGGGTCAGGGAGCAACCGGCCCCTGACACATTCTCAGCCACCAAATCTGGCCCTCCTTACAAAAAGGAAGAATTAGGTGAATATTCGATCTTTGTTTTATGGCCAGAGGTAGACTCTACCCCTTTGCTATGTTTTTCAGTTTTAGTGTCCGTTGTGTTTACTACCCAGCCAGCAAACAGGCGGCATGTTCAATTTGCCTTAGGTAAGAAGTAAAAGCTTGTTTATTCTGGGGGTGTTAGGATGAGTAGATCAGAACTGGGCACTTTCTGTTAAAGGGTGAAAAAAAGAGAAAGTTTAAAGAGATGTGAAAATAAGCCCTTACCCTAATTTGCTCTTTACTCATTTAAAACATGCATGATATTTACATGTACAGTTGTCCCCCCTTTTTTCCTTTCTTCCCTACACTTTACAGCAAAAGATCCATAGTACCCAAGACTCATACAGTCAGTTTTGAGCATGCCACAGTTATCTGGATAGCCACCTAGGGTAGGGTGTAATTCAGAACTAATTTCTGATTTTCCCAATAGCATGAGGGGTCTTCAGGTTTTATGGGCAATAAAACAGATTCAACTTTTTTTAAAAAAAATCAGGTGTTTTCCACAGTTATGTTCAAGTCATTTAGTCACTCCTTCATGTAGTAATCGGTTAAGAGCCCCCGCCCCCAACTGATTAACAGATCAGCTTCCAATTCTAATTAGAAGGATTTTTCCTAGGGGCACCCCCTTTCATTACTGCTACCTTTCTTAAAAGCAATTGATATTATTCAAAATCAGATATCAATTTAATTTAAGTTTTTGGTCATAAATAAGCCACCTATGTGAGCAATATGTTACTACTTAGGTGGAGACTTATTTGGTTTAGATATCACCTGTGCAGCTGGAGGCTGTGAGTTCAATTCCCCAGTGTCTTATTGGCACAGGCTTGACTTGATAGGCTCCCTTTTAGTTCTGCAGTTTTACGGTGATGATGATGATATTTTGCTCCTCCTTATCACTAAGGTGGTTAATTCATGTCCATTTTGTCTCTGTAAGTGTTGCGCTTTGGACCAGTACAAAAAAAAAAAATCTTACTTCACGTATGTCACACAAAAACTGAGATTTGTCTTGACTACACCTCTGGAGCGGGATCAAGGCATGACAATACTGTACCTGGCACTGGGTTGGGCTATTCTCTTGTCACAGTTTGTTCCTGGTTCCTGTTCTGAGAGAAGGGACCATGTGGAAACAACTGTCACACAACAACCAGTGTCCACCTATTGGTCAGTGGCTGAAGTGGCATTTGACATTAGTTTCTCTACGGGAAACACCATGCAGCACAAATGTTTATGAATGAAAGTACTGAAAATTCTGGAAGACCAGTAAATTGAAATATCGAAAAAGTTTTATTTATTTTTAAAAAGGTTAAGAAAGCAAGACAAATTCAGAATTTGTCATGGAACAAGACCGTGAAATAACAGTTGTCATGAGACAAGTTATCACAACCGCGAGAAAATGGAAACAGGGACTAAACAGGGACAAAACCATGTGATCATGACCAATGCTGTCACAGTACGAAACTAGTTGCAGAACAAGGAAGGATGTGAAGTAACTGTCAAAGTCGCTTGGTAAAGCTTTCCCCTGCCTCTGCTATTGGGCCAGCCCCTTCTTCCTGTTTGGTACCTTTGTTGTTTTCTCTGTTCTTTACTCGCTGCCTTTGAGAAGCATTTTGCACTTTGTTCTTCTGAATGAAGGAGGAGGTGGTGGGGAAGGAAGCCAGGGGACACTGGAATATCTGGGTGTCTGAGGAACTAACCATTATGAACTGCTGAACCGCCAATTCAGCTAGCTGGCTCAAGGTTGACTGAGCTTCCCATCCTTCTGGATGAGCACCTCAGTACACTGGAGGGAAGTTCTTGACTGCATAATTATGTTGTAAACTGCCCAGAGTTATCTTTAACATTATAGAGCAACAACAGCATTGCAGGACACCAGGCATTTTTTTCTATTTACCCCATGGAAAAACCTGTATGGGGACTATTAAGATGAAACATTTTGGTCTCTCAGCAGTTGAAGGAGGCTTGCCGATAGGTGAGGATCTAGGCTTAGAATATTGCTTTGTTGAACTACAGCTCCCATAACCCCACCCCACAGCATTCTGGACATTGTAGTCTGAGAAATAATATTCCCTATCTCTTTTTACAATGATGTGATATTGGTTCACCACCCCCAGTCATGGACGGCTTGAAAAATGTGCTATCTATTAATTTGGCATGTGGCATGGGTGTGTGTATGTGTGCATGCATCTCTGTGTTTGTGTGCCTGTATGTCTGATCAAGGGGGCATGGTAAGAGAAATAAAAGAAATGGAAATCAAACTGCATCTTTCACACCGTGGCTTTCTATCGCTGTTTTTCATGTGCAGTAACAGTGGCTAAAACTGCAATGGGAACTTGAATGTTGTTGTGGAAAACCTTTTGGCTGTAGTAAGGTGCCTAAATGCCCTAAGCACATCTGATATCACCTGATTTCAGAAGCTAAGCAGGTCAGCCCTGGTTAGTAATTGGATGGGAGACCTCTAAAGAATACCAGGTGCTGCAGGCACCTGGAGTAGGAAATGGCAAACCACTCCAGTATTTCTGCCAAGAAAACTCCATCGACATGGAGTCATGAAGAGTCAGTCACGACTATAACAACACAACACAACACAACACAACACAACACAACACACACACACACACACACACACAAGGTGGCGGGGTGGATCTTGTGTGTGGGGGGGAATACCAGAAACAAGTATCAACTGGCCTAAAGGAAAACAGGGGAAGAAGACTAAGTATGGTTTCAAAAATATGTCTGAAAGTGGTTTTGTGAATGACGTCACTACCTGCAAGTATATAGTACTCAAATACTTCCCACTGTGGTCTGTGGTCAAGCAGGTTTTGAGATTGCACAGAACCCTGTGCATCCTATCATGAGTTGTTGAAATGGGAGGTAGAGCCTCAGAGCAGAAGTCTTTGCCTCAAAGAGCTTTTGAAGCTTTCTGTATGTGTCACCAGCTTCACCCTCTCCACTGTTCGGCCTTCAGAATTAGATGAGGAGTGTGCCTGGAAACATTTTTTAAAGTTCCACTTAGCAAAATGTCATCAACTGAGAGCTTTCAGATCCAACCAAGAAGTAGGCAGCTATCCTGGTAACAACGAAAATTGAGAAATGAGAATATTTCCTCAGGGAGTCAGAACAATGGGATTCTACATATCCTCTGATGCAGGGCAGATCGTTTTGATCAGCATAGATGAAAGGCACACAACATCTCGGCTCAGCCACCAAATTCATTGTGACTGTCCTTTGCTGTTCAAACTAGACACCATTTTCAGCCATGATTCATCTTGCTAGTAATTAAACAAGAGAATACTAAAGGCATACCAATCTTTTACCTATAGTAGCAAATACAAAAGTTTTTTTTTAAAAAAACCCTCTACTCTCTCTAGAGAAGTGTGTGTCATCCACATGCAATTATTTTCTTTCTCTTGGCTAACAATTGGCAGGCAGTAGCTTTGGTTCAGACTACAGTATTAGCAAGGTGAATGCCTGACCAACCTCAGCAGCCTCCACTGTAATGACATAGTGGTGCTGTTACTAAGATATGCTAACAAGAATAGTCGGATCAAAAGATGTAGAGTAAATCTATATTTAAAAAAACAAAGCAAAACTGAAGGTATGCTGGTAAAATCTAAACCTAGGCACCTTTGCTTCTAAATCCAGTCCCTCCCACAACACTGTATGTGTGCGAGTGGGCAGAGGCCAAAGGAGACCATCCCCCCCTCAACGCTAGACATGATCTATTTTTATATGGGTCTCTAATTATGACAGATAAGATTGCTTCACTAATAGTTATGCCACCTTGAGACCAACCTTGAAAATGTGTTTTGTGTAACTGCTGACAACAAAGCCATTAATCTACTCTTGGAACCAGAAAGAAGTACCTGTGAAAGCAGGGAAGGCTGGAGAATCCAGGAAGAGAGTAGTTTGGCATGTCTGTGTACGATAAAACAAGTAGATAAAATGTGGCAAACATGGTCAGTGCAGTTCTAGAACAAGATGGCATGTCCTATAGTCAGTATAACCACCCTGTCTTTGTTAGAGATTTAATAAAGTTAATATTTACTGGGAATATACCCACTCATGCTGCTGTGGGTAAATCTGCACTTCATTTTACATCTTCCAGTCACACGACCTTTCTACATAACAAACAAGTACTATTAGTCCTCCGAGCAGTGCTGTTAATGACAAGACCTTTTGGTGGTCACTAATTTACAGGATTACAGTGAGTCAGACGCAACTAGACAGCAACAGTGCCAAGGGAGCTAACAGCAAAATATAAACTGGAACACTCTTAATTACTCCGAGTCAAGAATCTGGAATTTTCTTCTTATGTTTTCTTTTATTGTGTGGGGTGACTTTAAGGTCTCACTACTTGTCACCCCTTTCCCATTACAAACACAAAACAGGTAAACATTTTAAAGGATTTCCCCCTGCATCCTCTGATACTTTCTCAGTGAATGTACCAAACACAAAGAGTGTACACCGACAGTCATCAGTGTCTAGTTATCAAGAAATGACTGTAATGGGCATACTGATGGAACCTGAATGGTGGGAATGCCATCAGGAAATGCCAGAAGCATGGAGAAACCAGAGAACAGGCCGCACTGTGGAGTGGGCAGATACCCTGGGTAGCGCTGGCAGGTAGACTGAAGCCACCTGCAGAGAGCCTATGGTGGGTGAGAACTGTGCCTACAGCATGGAAAACGGCACAGTCAAGTAAGCACAATCGTGGAATAGCTGTTGGAGGAATGAAAGAGGAAGAAGGAGGGGGAAGCAGACTGGAGCTTGACATATCTAGTAGTGGGAGCAGAGTGGACTGCTCTCTCTTACTTAAAGGGGACTTCAGGGAAGCCCAGAAATGGTAGGCTGACCTTAAGGAAAATGAGTTTATTTACAGATCCAGCCTCCAGGCATAAGGGATGTTGACTGACAGTGTTCCCTGTCTGAAAGAACACTCTAAACAGGCCCACAGTAGGTGCACAAGACATCAGTCCCAATGCCATCTTGGCCAGACCTCCCCAAACAGGCTCCATCTCATCCCAGTAAGACAACAGACTGGTCTCCTTTGGCATGCAAAGGTCCTGCACGTATACCTCTGCTTCTGCTTCTGCCATGTCCTTACTCTGGGGTGGTGTCTCTGAAGGTCAAGCCCCTGCCATGCTTGTAAAGACAGGATCCCTGAAGACTTGCCCTGTTGTTCCATGAGTAAGGGACTTGGACTTGAGAATACAACTGCTGGTTCTGTTACCTAGCATGCTCCACCACAGCCAAGTTTAACGTTGTCCCCTCAGCGTTGCCTATTATGTCTGGCACCTCCACCTCCCTTCCGTGTCCTGTCAGGCAGAGGCAGGCATGCTTTGCACCCTGACTGTTCCAGACGTCACTTTTACTTCTTCTTCTAGAAAGCAGAAACCTAGCCTCTTGCTTGCAAATGGACTCCAAATATGAAGAATTATTATTACAGATATTTGGAACTATCAAATTCAGATTTGAAACTCTCCAGTATGGCATTATTTCCAACTATTTCTGAATCCAAAGGCAGATCCCTATTAAGAACATATTCTGTGTGACCCTGAGGAGCAAAATTAACTAAACGAATGTGAAATTCCATAGGGCAAGATGCACACTCTGTTTTATTTTCACTAGCCACAATAATAACCACCTCAGTTTCAAAATGGTCTTCACGGTGGGCTTCTCACATGCCTCGTGGTTCAGGCCCTTTAATAAACGCAATGCCATCTTTGAAGCATGCCGTCTGTTTGCTCTGGCATGCCCTGCTTGTCATCTCTTAGCTAATAGGTGCAGAGAATGGAACAATGAACTACAAGTTCCAAATGACTGGTGCTGGCAGCAAATTTATTTTGCCACTAACGGTCTTTGTAATGCTCAGACCAACTTTATCTCATTCTACCATGGGTATGCAGAGATAATTGCTCAAGTACTTTGTTAAAAAAGAAAAGCTCTCTGCGTTTCCATTAACTCGCTGCATGGTGCCTGTTTCACTTGAGTGCACTAGGTACCACTTACAGTTCAATTTTGCAGCTATGATGGACTGGAGCATATCAACCTGCTTTCTCTTCACTCCACTAATTACATGCATTAATCAACAGGATGATTTAGATTATTTTTTTTTTAAAAAATCATATTCCCTCTTCCTCTTTTTGTGTGACTCTTTTATGTATAAATGCAGGGCACCAGGGCCAGGGCCATCCCAAATGTCAAAGATTAAAATGAAGTACCTTTTTACCACAGCAGGGTGGAATAAGTTCCTGGGAGCAAACCTAGCTTACGGAAGCTGCTATAAATTAAAACAACAATAACAAAGACAAGCATTGTATGAGGTAAATCTGCAACACACATATGTTTACATAATCATGTTGGAATTTGCTTTGAAATTTTGCCTGGAAAATGTATTAAGTCTGAAGGGTGAAGGCTGGAAATATCTGAGAGCTTTCAAACTGCTTATTCAAAGTGTTCTGCTTATATACAGCCCCATACCACTTCAAGTAGTCTCTGGGCGGTTTAGAAGATTTTAATTACAGTATGCAGGCTACACATTGCCCCCCCCCCCAACCAGCAAGCTGGGTACTCATTTTACCGTCCTCGGAAGTATGGAAGGGTCAACCAAGAGCCTGCTACCTGGGATTGAACCCCAGGTTGTGAGCACAGTTTTACCTGCAGTGCAGGCATTTAACTACTGCACCACACTGCTTAATCAAATTAGGGAGCCAAAGGATGTGTGGAAGAAGGAGGAGGAGGAGAAGGAGGAGGAGGAAAGAAAGAAAGAAAGAAAGAAAGAAAGAAAGAAAGAAAGAAAGAAAGAAAGAAAGAAAGAAAGAAAGAAAGAAAGAAAAAGAATTAAAAAGAGAAAAATAAGAAATGGTCAGGAATCCCTTTTGTAATGGATGGAGGCTGGAAAGCAACTCAAAAGGCTATATACGTAAACAAGGTGCAGGAAATGCTAATGTTGATAAAGGTGCCCCCCTTCCATATCTTTAAAGATGATTAATTTGTGTCTATAAAAACAGCTTTCAAGCATGACTTGCTCTTGCCTGTCTTTAATTGTATCTGCTGTTCACAGAAGATAAAAGAGAAAGAAACCATTTAAAGCCTGATGTGGAAATTGGAAAAGCCAACTCTTTTTATTCCTGCCAAGGTTCCTATTGTCAAGTAAGGAGAAAAAAACATGGTTATTTTCTCCACACCTGGAGCTATATTTTGCAGCTCTGATTGCCAATGAATAGATCTTACCAGGATACTCTTGAATCCAACAGCACTTCAGGACTAAGTACTCGCTGCACAATGCTCAGATGCTATGCCAATTGTAAAGTGAGGACGGTAAATGTCTCACAGTGTAGCAGGCACATTATAAAGCACTTTCAGTTAAGGGATGGCAAAGGACTGCAAAAGTGTGTGTGTGTGTGTGTGTGTGTGTGTGTGTGTGTGTGTGTGTGTGTATGTGTCTCTTTGGGCGTTTATACACGACCCCTAAACTCCGCTGCAAATGGCTCCCAGCTCCGGAGCTTAAAAATGTTTCCCCACCAGCTCCGGAGCTAACAGAAAATTAAGTGCAACCCCGCCCACCTGAGCGCGACCCAGTGCACCTTTCAAGTACCTGCTCTGGGAGAGTGAAAAATTTTGATGCAGAGAGTGCCGGGCTCCCCTCGCTTCTTTTTGTTGTTGTTGTTGTTTTTTGCCTCCCGCCCCTTTAAGAGGAACCAGGAAGTGACCGGGGCTTGGAGCAACTTCCACCGGCACCGGAGGTAAGGCTTTATTCTTTTGTCCCTTTTTAAGGCTTTTTTTCCCTCCCTCCCCTCAGGCAGACAGAAGCAAGGAAGTGCGGAGTGGTGGGGAGGAAGAGCAACGAACCCCCAAGATCTCTGGTCCGGATTTAAGGGGCCAGCGGATCTTAGGGGTCGTGTCTGTCTGTCTGTCTGTGTCTGTGTCTGTGTCTGTGTGTGTCTGTGTGTGGAAGGGGTGAGCTGAAAATTTCAAGTGCTTTGGTGCCTATCATGAGTCTCAAAAAACAAAGGAAGAAAAACTTCCAGAACACAGCCAAACAGCCCAAGAAACTCACAACTGTCTAAATTCACTCATCACGTCTTACAGAGTCATAGCATCTGTTAGCAAATAATGAATGAAATTAAGCCAGGAACCTGGTGAGGATTCATGCTTTGTGGACTATGTGAAAATATTTGGAGATGAACTGTGGGTTTCTAGTCTGCCTACTTTTTCACTGGTAGATAGTTTGATGTATTTCAGGGACAAACAAGAGCAAGCTTTATTTGGATGGGGGTGTTGGTCTGCCATCCACATACAGCTATGAAATGGGGTACCTGCAAACCTCACATCTGCCAAATCCATGATCTCCAGTATTAAAGCATCAGATATTATCTGTAAATGGGTGTGTTGCATGAGTTTCCTGTTCACAAATCACACCAATCTTTCCCAAGCATAGCTTGCCGGTGGCTGGTGGATTCACATTGTCTGAGTGAATGCAGGCAATAGTCTGGAATTCTGGAACCTGAAGCCCAACAAAATCTGGAGACTAAAGATTGCAAACACTGCTTTACACCAGGCCTGCAGGCAGTAATATCTGTTTTCAAAAAAAAAAAAAAAAAGCACATTTTTTCATTGCATCTTCATCTTCTTACTTAAACCAGGTCTGTGAAATCACTCTGTTTCTAGCCACTGGTTCATAGAATAATAGAATAATAGTGTAGTGTATAGAGTATTGTGTATAGATTATTTTAAGAGTAAGGCTTACCGCAGTTGAAGCCAGGTGGACCTGGTAATGAGGAAATGCCTCGTGGGGTGAACCGGGGGCTGGAGCTACGGGTATTTATGGAATGTGATATGTGAGTGTTTGCCATGCATCTCGTTTGTGGAATAAAGGTGTCAAGAACGTTACCTCGTTCTTACCCCCAGGTATCCTAAGACCACTTGGGGAATCTAGCAACCAACTTTAAAACACACTGTGTACTTTGTAAAATACACCAGTACCGGTCAAGGCATGGACTTAGTCTTCCCGTTCCTTGGGCAAAAACCAAACCAGTTGTATAATTATTATTTTTTATTAAAAAATAGAAAGTTAAAGTGTTACAGAAAACAGGCCAGATTCAAAAATACAGGTAATAGTCAATCTTATGGCAATCAGTTAAAACAAAGAAACTGTCTAACTAATTCTAAGTTACACTTGCCATGATGATTCTATTCTTAGGCCTATCAATCTAAGCAAGCATATTGGAAAAAAGCACACACACGTATATACTTGTCTCTACTTAAAAGCATTCATTTCACTCCACATCACCCCCTCCCCTTTTCACTCTCTCCAACTCATTGTCCAATCATCTGTCCAGGTTTAATGATGGTTTTTGTTGCTCTTCTCTTCAAGCGGTTTCCCATAATAAAAAATCCTTTAATTAACTCCGGTCCCGATGTTATAGTTCCATGGCCTTGATGGTACAAGCCTCCGCCGGTTCCCATTAGATAAGCGCACCTGCAAAATAATTGCTTACAAAGAACATGTATTGCTTATCTACATACTTTCTCACTGACTAGCAAACTGCTTCTTGTTAATTCTGCTGTCTGATGTGGCCTAGTCTATGAGAGAAGACATTTGATTTGAACCATACAGCCTCCATGTTGGATACTCTCTCATTTCCTTCACAAAAGGCATCTTTTGTAGCATGCTGTATGTCTGGACCCAATACTTAATAAATAGAATCATAGAATAGTGAAGTTGGAAGGGACCTATAAGGCCATCAAGTCCAAACCCCTGCTCAATGCAGTTGTATGAGTCAGAGGATACGGGCCAGGTGGTTGTCCGAATTTCTCTTGAGGGCCTCCAGGGTTGAAGCACTCATCACCTCTTGACGTAATTGGTTCCATTGCCACACTGCTCTAACAATACAGTACATTTGGTGGGTAAACATACTTGTCCACCTATTGTTGACACAAAAATAAATCCCAAGTCCACTGGATTCCAGTCTTGGTCTCTAGCAAAGATGGCATTTTAACTTGCTCCTTCCTTGTGGGATGACATAATGATTGATTTATAGAGGTGTGAGGTTGTGTCAGAAAGGTTCTTCTTCTTCTGCTTGACCCATGTGTATTTCCATAAATACCAGTGGGATCTGATCTAGTAATTACAGTTCAACTAACACTACATACTCGTGTCATGGAAATGTCACCATTGAACGTTTGAAAGGGCTCAAGACTTAAACATGTTTCCCTTAGAGCATGGGGGAGGGAAGTTGTTTGGACTTCATAATGCTTTTGACGCTAAACACCATCAATAGTTGCCATTTACTAAAGGATCCCTGCTCTGTCTGCTACACCGATTTAGAGTTTTATGGAAAGCGCTACAGTTTACTTTGTGCTGTCTGGATCACAGAACTAGTTGATGTAGTCTGTGTTTTTATTTAGAAATTAGAAAGGGCACTTCTGCAGAGCAAAGCTCTATTGAGCTGGCCATTCTATATGGGGATTTAGTCACAAACCCAAATGGATCTCTTCCAGCCTTTGTTTTAACCCCTACATACTTGTCATAAGATGGGGCATGGTGGCTCAGCAGGCTAGAGCACTGAAAAACTGTCAGCTGCAAGGTTATCAGATAAGCGGTATTAATCCCGGGTGCCAAGCAACGGGGTGAGCTCCTGTGGTTAACCCCAACTCCTGCCAACCTAGCAGTTCGAAAGCATGTCAATGCAAGTAGATAAACAGGTACCGCCGTAAAAAGCAGGAAGGTAAAATAGTGTTTCCTTGCAGCCATGCTGGCCACGTGGCCATGGACTTGCACAACACTGGTTCTTCGGCTTGATTACGGAGATGAACACCGCCCCTAGAGTCGGACACGATTCGCACACATGTGCAGGGGGAACCTTTTACTTTTACCTTTACTGTTGTCATGGTGCAATCAAACGAGACACTGTTTTCCTGGGTCTACAAAGCCACCCGTTTTTACAAAGTTCTGAAGATGTAGCCACTAGCCAGTGTTTTCGTACAGAAAGGCAAGCTGTGCTGGTGGTGTTTTGTTTTGTGGTATTGCCTCATGAGTATATTATCTTAAGCTCTCACTCTCCCCCGCCCCCCACCCCAAAATGCCACTTGTCCAGAAAGCCAATTGGCTCACCACCATGATGAACCACTTGCAACCGCCAACAGCAAGATGTCATTCATCTTCAGATTTACCTATTGCCACCATCAGGTTCTTTTCAGGCTGTAGTTGAGGGAGCCTAATGATATTCTGTGAGCTGGAAGAGACAAGCATTTTGCAATCCTTTTCAGAAATGGCAGCTTGTTTAAAAATACCTTCATTACATCAGCCGATCGTGTTAAAGTAGGCTGAACTCTTTGATGGGGAATGGCATAAATCTAATACACCGAGTGTCCTGTTCAGAATGAGAGAGCTTCAGATGTTGTGAAATGCGGGGGCAGGAACATAGCAAGTTAATATCCATTGTGAAATGAGTTAGCGCTAGAGAGGCTTGCCAGTTTCTTTTCATCGGACAACATCTGTGCCCTTCATGCTGCATTTTAAGAGTATGTGTTGTCATATTTATGTATTTCATGAAATGCATGCACATGAGCCTTCAATGTGACTAGAGTGGAGCATCTAAGCCTTCTTTCTCTCCACCCCCCGCCCCCAACTTGCCTCATCATTTTTTTCATGTTAGCAGGAATGAGTCTAAAGTGGAGATATTTCTGCTTGTTTTTAGGCTCAACAATCAAGCAAGAGCTGTGGGAAATTCACATTCTTGCCTGCCCATTGGGGACTTCCTGTGGGCATGGAACTTCCCCCTAGATGTTGCTGCTCTCATAGAGAAAACAAGATGGAGGAGAGTTAGACAATGCCCAACAAGCCACGTTCTTGTTTTTGGATCAGATAAGTATGCTGCCTCTGTGGAAATATCTGGCATTGGCACTGAGGAGGAAGAGGGAACTTTAGTTTTTCTGTCTAGCCGTCTTTCCTATGCATAGGAAATGTGGCATATATATCTGTCTTACTAGTTAATTTGGTCTTATACCCAAAAAATATGCATAGGAAATTACAGGAATGAGACATATAAAGGCAAGATATTCACAGGGCAATTTTGCAAAAGTACAGTGGGACCCCCTTGTCCACTGGATAATGAAATCCATGGATAAGAGTCAACTCAATGCAGGCTTTTGACAAGGTCCCACATCAAAGGCTCTTGAATAAACTTGCCAGTCATGGAATAAAGGAAGAGGTCTTGTCCTGGCTAAGGGACAGAGGGTAGTGCTAACTAAATGGACACTTCTCCAAGTGGACAGAGATAAAGAGTGGGGTCCCCCAAGGTTCAGTACTGGGACCCCTGCTTTTCAACCTCTTCTTAAATGATCTAGACGTACGAGTAAATAGCAAGGTAGCCAAATTTTCCAAGGACACTAAATTATACAGGGTAGTAAAAACTGTGAGAGATTGTGAGGAGCTCCAGAGGGATCTCTTGACACTGGGGGAATGGGCAAACCAGTGGCAAACGAGCTTCAACATCAGCAAGTGCAGCATGATGCACATTGGGGCAAAAAAAAAAAAATTACATTTATAAACTGATGGGGTCTGAACTCTCTGCAACAAACCAGGAAAGGGGTCCTGGTGGACAGCTCAATGAAGGTGTCAACCCAGTGTGCCGCAGCAGTGAAAAAAGCAAACTCAATGCTAGGGATCATTAGGAAGGATATAGAAAATAAGTCAGCAAGTATCATTTTGCCTATTTATAAATCTATGGTAAGGCCCCATCTGGAGTATTGTGTACAATTCTGGTCACCATACCTCCAGAAGGAAATTGTGGAACTGGAAAAAGTGCAAAGGAGGGCAACCAGAATGATTAGGGGACTGGAACACCTTCCTTACCATCTGAGGCTGCACGGCTGGGCCTCTTCACTTTTGAACAACGACGCCTAAGAAGTGACCTGATTGAAGTTTATAAATTCATACACAGTGTGGACAAAGCAGATAAGGAAAAGCTGTTTTCCCTATGACACAACACTAGAACTAGGGGGCACTCCATGAAACTTTTGGGTGCTAGATCTCAAACAAATATGAGAAAGTACTTTTTCACCCTAAGGACAACCTCCGGGTTGAAGAGCTAGGCAGGATATCTCTCAATGCCATTTGCAGGGAATCGTAAGCAGGTGAAAACATCTGATTGGGAATACCCTGAAGCAAATGGTGAGCCACTGTGTGAGACAGAATGCTGGATGGGATGGGTGATGGCCTGTTCCAGCAAGGCTGTTCGTATGTTCTTATTTAGCATGGTAAAGGGGGAAAACTTTCCCCCCCCCCACAAGCATTACCAGAACTGGCTATTAGAGGGACAAGAGACCAAGTGATGTGTATTCTTCACAAGTGCAAGTACTGTATTCATAGCACATCCCTTTATTGGCTGGTTCTGGTAAAACATATGAAAATAGTTTTTCTGGATTTTTTTAAAAAATATTTCCAGACCAAGGATAAGTGAAACTGTGGATACTGGTCCCATGGAGGTAGAGAACAAAGGGGCAACAAAAGTTGCAGGATGTTTTCCCTTTGATCTCTAGTTCTATAAGAGCTGCAGACTTATGTTTTTCAGAATGACATCTGGGAATCCAGACCAGATAATGGTCCAGGTAAACACTGGACAGAATGGTAAGGATCGATACTGTACAAAACCAGAAATTGGGCTAAAATGGCAATCCTAACTTGTAACTTCCAGTTATAAAGCATTTTTTTAAAAAAAATCCACCATGTTTTCAATGGAGCTCAGAAGATTGACTGGGTATAAGTAGCTGTCTAACTTGCTGACCAGGGCTGAAGGGGGACAACTGCAATGAGAGCTAAGGTTCCCTTTCTACAAAGCCTCTCAAAAGCCGAAACATGGCATTGATAGAAGCAAAACCATTCTCTCACTCTCTTTCCCCCCTTTTTGTCTTCCCACTATATGCACTGCCAACACAGCCACCCTTTGTGCGGTGATCTTTGCAGCAATTCTTCACAGACAAATTCTAGAGTAACAGGCATTTGGGCATCCCTCATGGATTTCAATGCAAAGAACTTTGTGGGCCCTATAACAAGATCACTCATTTGATAGATTGAGATAAACAACCTTAAAACAGTTAACAAACAACAAACAAACAAAAAAGCAAACAACATAAGGGAGGGGAAAAGCAGTCTTCATGCTTGGAGCCATAATCCAATAACTGCCATGAGAGGAGACAGAAATAAGGTTCCTTAACCCAACAGCTCCACTACAACATCTTCGTCTGTAGCCTTGAATGTAGCAGTTTGGATAATTGTGAGAATCTGCCAGGTTTATGTCTAGATGCTCAGAAGACGCTTTAGTTGCCTTGATTATGCTGCCACCTGGAATCTACTTCCTGCATTAACACTATGCATCCTATACATTGCAAACAGAAATAATGTTCCAATAGGCTCACTGTAATCAGCAATACAGCTGCCTAGATGCCCTAAGCACATCTAAACTCGCCTGATTTCGGAAGCTAAGCAGGGTCGGCCCTGGTTAGTACTTGGATGGGAGACCACCAGGGAATACCAGGTGCTGTAGGCGCCTGGAGTAGGAACTGGCAAACCACTCCAGTATTCCTGCCAAGAAAACTCAATGGATATGGAGTCACAAGGAGTTGGTTATGACTGTAATGACACAACACGCACACACAACCAGCAATTTTGGCTTTGCTGCCCTATTGGTTGTGCTAAATTTTGCACATGTTGGGAGAACTGCATGGGTCTGACTGCCTATTTATTTATTTCATATGGCAGAGCAGACACGCATGCAGCGTTATTTCCAAGGACAATATGAAATATGCATAAAACGCAGAACATTAAAATAATGAATTCAATGAGATTTTAAAACATGCAATGCAAATAATGAATGGTTAGGGAGATAAATTATTTATGAGCAGTTACTAGAGTGACTAAACCTAAGGGCAGATATCTAATCATTTAACCATTGAACAGCAGGGCCCTCAAGATGATGTCTTTCTTGCAGGAGGGCCTTCTAAGGGGCACTGCATTGCAATGTGATGTAAAGCTTGTGGGACATACCCACAGTCATAATTTGAATTAGTGGCCAGTCCCCACTTATATTTCCACACAATATTGGTACCTGCTGTGGTTAGTTTGGATGCAGGTAGGTGGGGCACTGTTGTCCTGTCACCACCAACCCCATTTGAAATGCAGCGCTGGAAGGAACCTTTGTGGATCATTGAGTCCTGTCCCTCCCAAGGAGGCACAGTGGGGAATTGAACTGCCAACCTGTGGCACTGCAGCTAAGCTATCCAGAAGTTCAAACGGTGAGCTTCCCTGTTCTGTGCTTCTTTCTGCCCAGGGAGGAGTACATGGAAAGGTCGTAAATTTGGTCAGGGCAGCTGGGCTCTCATTAAGAGCCTCATGGTGCAGTGGTTAAATGCGTGTAACAAAGCTAAAACTCCGAGGTTGGTAAAGCGAGTACTCAGCTTACTGGATGGGGCCAATGTGTACCCTGCATAATTAAAAATTGTAAACTGCCCAGGGACTGATTGAAGCGCTATGGGGCGGTATATAAGCAGAGCACTTTGCTTTTGCTTTGTTTCTTCTTTTGCTTATATACCACTCCATAGCACTTCAAGGACTCTCTGAGCAGTTTACAATTTAATTATGCAGGCTACACATTGCCCCCCCCCCCCAAATTAGCGGATGCTAATTTTACCGACCTCAGAAGGACAGAAGACTGAGCCAACCTTGAGCTGGATACCTGGGATTGAACCCCAGGTTGTAAGCACAGTTTTAGCTGCAGTACAGTTGTTTAACCACTGAGCCACGAGGCCCCGGAGTTAATATTTGAGTGAGGAGGAGTCACATCTGTCCAAGAGTGAATTTTTGGGCTCTCTAAATTTCAAAGCTCTGGCTCTGAGTAGCTCTGCTGAGTGTAGTTACAGTTCTGAATCTGGAAGTTGAATCGTGGCAACTGGACTTCTTTTCTTGTGAGATCGAAAGGTTTTAATACTCATCCAAGTAGCTTTATCAGTCTTCAGAAAGTTAGTGGCAAGTTAGTGGCGAGGAAGTTAGGGACTTGCCACTAACTTTCCTCAGACTGATAAAGCTACTTGGATGAGTATTAAAACCTTTCGATCTCACAAGAAAAGAAGTCCAGTCACCACGACAACTTCCAGATAACCTTACCTAGATGACTGTGAATCTTCACAGACTTACAGTTCTGAACTTAGTCTCTCATAATCCCGCCAAATACTGTGTCTGAAATCGAGTAAAATTTGAATTGAATTTGTCATCTGAGAAGCTTCTTATAGAAGGGCCCCAAAACTAAGGTAAACATTTATAGTCAGAAAGCAAAACATTGATAGGAATTTTGAGAAGACGGCAACAGATAATTCTATATATGTAGCAAATATTTATCTGGACTATTTTATACACCACTCTAGTGTTGTAACAAAAAATAGATAGAACACCCTGTTTCTCTAACAATGTAGCCATTCATTGTGAGATTATATTCCCATTTTCTACTGCCAAACCACATTTATGTTGGTATGATGATGTAAAGTGCATTTCACACGACAGAATTTGGCATATTTTAAATTTCTTTTAATTTAATTTTTACTCTCCCTGCCAACAGCTTGCATTTTAATGTTTATAGGGCAGCAGCTATTTCAATATGATACCACTGGTCAAAAGTTCAGTTTGCGGTTCAACTGAGTTGTACAGTTCATAGGACTCATTCAAGGTAGAAAACGTTCTGAAATGATTTATCTTTGACTCATTTATTTACCTCATATACATGACATTTTAACATGTAAACTTTTTTTATCTACTATACATATATATTCCAGTGCTTCAGTGGCTTGCTGCAAAGAAAAGCAGGGTATAAATCTGTCCAACAAGAAAAATAAAACCAATAACTTAGAACTCAACAATATGCTTAATCAGTCAGAATCATGTTTTGTCCCTGACCTGTACTACTACTGAAACCTCTGGCACCAAAACCAAGAATGAAGTTATGGCACCTGCAAAACATGAACAAAATTGATTGGCTCCCAGTCTGCAGAAACTCCTGGCATTGCAGCTGTTGTTAAAGTTGAAGGACACCATCCCTTCCAGTTTTACACGATTCAATTATAGTCTTCCCTTTTGTTGTTCAGTTTCTTGTCATTCTATATCTTTTGTTCAGCTTTGTGATCCAGCTTTTGACATCACTCATTTTCTACGGATTTGGAGCTTCATTTTCCAGATTCCAGATTATGAATGCATATTAAACAAAAACCATGCAGTAAAGACCTTGTTACATGTTTTACTCCCTTCGTGGTCCATAATATGAGGATTAGTAGCACTCCAGTACATTGTGGAGCCAAATTTCTCTTACTCGAATGCACAGTTTAAACCTTTTGATCCCACCCACCATGTATTGATTTTACCTCCTTTGGTGCCCAGTTATCACTAGTCATCCTTGCAAGGGTATCTCATGCGCTGCCCGTTTAATTATTTTTCTTTCCCGATGTCTGTGGCAATGCTGTCTCTATTGGGGTGTCTCATTTACTGGGTGGCTCTTGCAGGGCTGTGTGTTGCCATCTCCACATAATTATTGCCAGCTTCCCTGACGGCCTTTTGTCTTTCCAGCTGTTGCAGTCTTTCCTCTTTGCCAACAAAAATCTGGTTTTTTTTTGCAACAGAGAAAGTTGCTACAGTAAGAATGCTAATCAGAGCCACAAGTAATGAAAATATGCTAATGACGCTGAAACTAGCCTTGTTGTCATTGTGAAATGCAAGAACTTGCAGCTTCCCTTTCAGTTTGCAGCTCAGATTTGAAAGTCCTCTGTGTTGTACAGTAGGAGACTGCAAAAGGATCCACTGTGTAAAATCTGTGGTTAAAGCTTATCTTTAAAATGCAAGCCTGAACAACAACAAAATAATAATGGCTCTCATCCCACGCAGAGCAAAGAAAGACCCAGTGTATTTTGAGGATTCAATCCTCTAACAGCTGTAATTCTTTCTTTGTTGAGTGAATCGTCTTTTGTATGTTGGAACATAGTCCAGCGGCATCGCAGGAAAACAGGAGGATGGAATAACGGATTAAATATTTCTTTTCAAAAATGTTCCCAGCCTGTGGGTTCATGTGATCAGTGAATAATGAGCTGTCTCATCTTGCTCCTAAAGAGCTGGAAAAGACCGTTCCATCTCTGGGCAAAAATGAAAGTACATGGCTTTAATAAGCTGGAATATGGTAATTTATTTCCATTTCGGATCTGAATCTGATGTCCTGCCAAGGAATCCATGTGTATTTCTCTGCTAGAAGGGTAGTATTTCGATCCTGGTATGGCAATCTTCCTTCCTTCCTTCCTTCCTTCCTTCCTTCCTTCCTTCCTTCCTTCCTTCCTTCCTTCCTTCCTTCCTTCCTTCCTTCCTATATAATCTCTACTCTAGCTACACATGGAGCTGTGCACGAAGGATAATGTTTTAGAGAAACAAGTTGAGTACAGTACTGTATAATAATTGAATGTCATGAATGGTGCCAGTGACTAACAATCGGGAATAAACAGAAACCAATCTATTTACCACAGGGGATGCGTGGCTATATCATTTCTTGTGTACAATTTCTCGATGTAGCATGTAACCATTATACTGCTTTTTCAGAAGAACAAGCTAAACTCTTCTAGCCTTCTTATCTGATCTGAGATGATCCTCCTGAGGGACAGAAGGCTTTCAAAAAGAATGTTCCAAGCAGAGCCTAGAAGAAGGTTTTTATTTGTAACACATTACCACTAAACCAGCCTTTTCAAAATGTTATTTTTGAAAGGTTCCAGGCATGTCCAAACTTTGGCCCTCCAGATGTTTTGGACCACAACTCACAGAATTCCAAGGCTGCATTGCCAATGACAAAGGACTGTGGGAGTTGTGGTCCAAAACATCTGGAGGGACAAAGTTTGGACATGTCTGCGTTAGATGTATTGTTTTTGATTAATATGAAAGGAATGGGTTTAATATTATTGCATTATATCTAACATGCTATTTTGAGCTCTGCTTCAGATTTGTGTTCTTTCGAGAGCAGGATTAAGGAATTTGAGGCTCACCAGATGTTGAAGAACAGCCATTCCCATAATCCTTGCTATTGCTGAGGCTCGTTGGTCCCAAGACAAACTGGAGCTTAGATATATCTGGAGGGTCAGAGGTTCCCCAGCCCTGCTATAGAATAATATGCAGGGATAGAGAATGTGTAGACCTCTGGACCTTCTTCGACTGCAACTCATGCAAACCTTTTCATTGGATATGATGGCTAGAGCTTACTACAGTTGCAGTTCAACAAGATCTGGAGGGTGACATTTCATATACTGGGGCAGGAATTCAAATGCAAGGGCTGAACAAATATTTTAATAGTATAGAATCTATAGGTTCACATAGACGTTGTGTTTATAACTACTTATAACCTTGTAGCTTTAATGTAATGTTGTCTATTAATGCTGTAAGATGTCCCTCTATTCCTTGTTCTCAATATTTGAACATGACTTAATTGTATTGGACTATATGTGTCTGTGTGTTGTGTCATTACAGTCGTGACTCGTGACCGACTCTTTGTGACTCCATGTCCATGGAGTTTTCTATAGTATCCCTCATTACTGTAAGCTGCCTTGGGTCCTTTTCCAAGGAGAAAGGCGGGGTAAAAATACTCTAAAATAAATAAATAAAATAAATAAAAGGTATCATATGGAAGGCTAGACTAGATTTAGATGAAGAGGAGTGAACATGGAAGAAACATCACTAATTTAAGAGATGCAAATATCATCTTCTTACTGTGAGAAAGCAGACCTTTAGGGAAAGTGAAAGAAGAAAGTGCCAAAGTTGGTTTCAACCGAACATTAAGAAGACAAAAATCTTGATTGTAGCAGAACTATACAATTTTAATGTCAATAATGAAGAAATTGGAGTCATCAATCTACATGGATGCTGCAGCCAAGAAATAAGAAGAAAACAGAGAGAGGAGGGCAGCAACGAAGGAATCAGAGAAGATCATCATCAACAACAATCTTTATTTGCAGCCACAGGCCCAACCAGAAGATCATCAAGTGTTAAGGATGTATCACTGGAGACTAAGACCCAGATCATCCACATTCTTTATTTTATTTTATTTTATTTTATTTTATTTTATTTTATTTTATTTTATTTATTTATTTATATACCGCTCCATCTAGCTACATGGCTACTCTGGGCGGTTTACAAGCTGAACAGAAATCAAACCGTAAGCAGTAAAATACAATATAACAAATAAGCACAAGTATATAAATATAAAAACACTATAATTAGCAAATAATATATAACAACAGCATAGAACAGGAGCAAGATGGGCTACAGATAAAAGCAAATCACTACATATGGGTTTGAAAGCTGGTCAGCAAAGAAAGCTGACAGGGAAAAAAAATGATTTGTTTGAAATGTGAGGCTGCAGGAGTGCTTTGTGGATAACCTGGACTGCCAGAAAAACAAACAAGTAAATCCTAGATCACATCATGCCTGAACTATCTCTGGAGTAAAAAATGATGAAGCAGAGGCTGTCTTGCTTGGGGCACATAATGAGAAGGCAGGATTCCCTGTAAAAGACAACAATGCTGGGGAATAGAGATGGGCACGAAACGAGCGATTTTTGTTTTCATTTTTGTTTTTTCGTTTCGTTACGTAACGAAATGAAAAACGAATTTTGACTCCAAAATGAAACGAAATGACCCAAAACACGAAAAATTTTGTTGACCGCTTCGTTTTCATTACGGCAAATACATTGAATTGTGCTAAATGGTAACGAAACAGCATTTTTTCATTTTCGTTTTCATCTTTTCGGGTCGTTACGTAACAAAATGAAAATGAATTTTTTTGCAAAAAAACTCATGAAAACGGAACGGAACGGAACCGGACCCCTAAATGACCAAATGACAAACGAAACACCATTTTTTTGAGTCGTGCCCATCTCTACTGGGGAAAGTGGAAGTCAGCACAGAGAAAAGGGAACACCATATATTGAGATAAATTGACCCCGTAAATGAAGCCATGAGCTTGAATTACCCAAAAAGCTGAGCAGGGCTGTTGAAAGCAGGGCCTTTTGGACGTCTCGTATTCACAGGGTAATCATAAGTTGGAGGCAACTTGTTAGCTTGGATTTGAATGCATGTTCCTAAAAGTAGGAGCCAGGGACAAAATAGGAATTCTCTTGGTGTACCACCCTCCCCGAGGCACAACAACTTCTCGCCAAGAATATATTCACCATGATAAGCTCACCTAGTTATGACTCTAAGCCACAACTAATACAACCTAAATTTTGTGCAGCTCACAGTAGTAAAAGGAATTTCTTTTCCTGTGTTTCCTATGACTGTCCCAGGTTCCAAGCACTATAATACATGTAGACTACAAAATAATAGGCCATAAATAGATAATAAAAATATGATCTACTATTTGCTAATCATATGTAAGCAAGGATAATGGAAAAACTGAACATGTTATTGAATCGGACTAAAGATGATTGCATGTCTTTGAACTTGTCCAGTAGCTCAGATCTCTCTAAATTTATACACTGCATCCATCTCTCTCTCCCTTTCTTTTTTCTGTATAAATAGTTAAATAGTTATAATTTTAGGTTCATATACATATACAGTAATACCTCGGATAACGAATGCCCCTGATAATGATTTTTTCGGATAATGAATTGCAATTTCCAGGTATAGGGCTGCCTCAGATAACGAATTTTCCCTATGGGCTGCCTTGGATAACAAATCGCAATTTCTAGATATGGTCTGCCTCTGATAATGAATTTTCTCTATGGGCTGACTCGGATAACGAATTTCCTATGGGCTGCCTCGGATAATGAATTTTCCCTATAGACTGCCTCGGATAATGAATTTCCAGCATGCATCGGTAAAAAAGAGTTATCCTGGGTGGCATTGCATCTGTACCTTTAAAGTGCACTATATAAAGAGTTTTGAGCAAAAAAAAACAGGTATCTGTGTCATTTTCCTAGGCTCTGGAACGGATTTATTGGTTTCCCATTCATTCCTATGGGAAACCGTGTTTCAGATAACAATTTTTTTCAGATAACGAATTGCCTCGGAGAACAAATTAAATTCATTATTCGAGGTACCACTGTATATGTATATATATATTCATATATGTGTGCATGCATGCATGTGTGTGTGTGTGCGCGTGCGTGCGTGCGTGTGTGAATCATATCTATTTCTCATCTAGTATTCAAGGACTTCTCTCTCTCTCTCTCTCTCTCCCCCCCTCTCTCTCTGTGTTTTGGCATGAGGTTATCAGGATCAAAGATAGACCCACAAATCTTTGAAAGCCACTTACACATTAAGACACCATAACACAAGAACTTCCAGTCATAAATGATATAATCCAAATGTGCATGTCTGTTTAGTGCAGCCATTGCTCAGTTTTAATGGGAATTTCTGTGGCATTATTTTCTTGTGCTTGCTATGGATGTCTGACTTCTAAGGGCTATTGAGTCTGCAAGCTACAAAACACCATGTCACAACAAGGTAACAAAAATATGATATATTATTTGCTAATGAAACATAAAATGAACAATAAAGGAACTGTGTGTTTACAATATTAGAGCTTGCCCCTTTTAGACATTATAAACATGTGCAGAGGGAGCAGTAGGACTTCGTGTGAGACGACCCTAATGTCTATTAAATACATGCATACCTACTAAGGTTGCTTGGTCTCAGCATGATGTCAGGTGTTTGTTGCTCCAAAAGGAGTCAACATTGGTATGAAAACTATAGCCAGAGAGTTTAGGGCTGACTCTACCATTAGGCGAAGTGTGGAAACAGATTTTGCAGGTCAGCAGCAGGAGCAACTGCCTGTCAGTCATTCCATCTGTAACCCTGGTTATTCCCTTCTGTTGGTGGACACAGATGAGTAATGTCCTATACTTCCCACAATAGCTTACTGTCCTCAGGTGTGGCGACCGACACTGTGTAATCTTTAGTGTTGCAGGATAATTAATCTGCCAGTTCTGTTGCACCTGGAAAGAAAGCAGACAGGACAACTAGTCATTTATCTCAGGCAGCAAACTATCTGATGTGAACACTGTCAGGCCCCTCCTTCTGTGATAATGGACCTTGAACATTCAAACATATGAATCGTCTGCTGAATCCATACATACAACTATTTTCATTGGCTCAGTTTTTACAGGGGAGCTTGCAACTCCCTCTCTGTTGATAGATCTCATTCTCATATAATGTCTGCAAGGGCCTTTCAGATTTCTTGCAGATTTACAGACTCCCAAAATAGAAATGCATTCATGAATTTGGGCACACAACTCTTTAAATACCATGAATAAGATGTTTGTGTTTAGCAATGGCTCACATGTTTATTATTTGTAAAATCCTGATTAAAAAATGTGTCACCTGTAGGGGTTTGGACTTTGGACTAAAGAGAAGCCCTTTTTTGCCCGCAGAAAGGGCAGAACATCCAGGAGTCTTTCCACAGAACTGCTCTGTTGGCTATGATCTACCAAAAAAGAGTCAAACAAAAAGCAAAAAAGAGAAGAGCCAAGTTATACCAGAACCAACCCTCTCTGGCGCAGGGATGTAGACACTATGGCGGGTATTTCACATCCTACCTCGTTCCACGATTACGTTTGTTCCATGACAGCGTTGTTCATGGTCACATGGTTTTGTCCCTGTTCAGTCCCTCTTGTTGTTTACCCATGGGCGTGATTACTTGTATCATGACAACTGTTACTTCATGTCCTTGTTTTGTGACAACTACTGGATTTCCCTGGCTTCGTTTAGCCCCCTTTTAATTGTTGGGCTTCCATTTTTTGATATTTCAAATCCCAGCTGTGGGCACGTGGGCTGTCTCAGGGAGTCCGGCAGGAAGAACTTGGCAAGCCCTCACCACTTGCCGCAGGCGAGTGTCAGCGGTGGTGGTGGATGAGACACCCTCATCCTGAACTCAGCAGTCTGCGGGCTGGCAGGCGAGCAGGCAAGGAGAGCTCAGCCCTGCCTCCGGGACCCTAGGAGGACAGACATACGCCTTACAGTGGCTCTCCACCTGTCCCTTCAAGAGCCGTCTTCTCTTGCAGGGACAGGTGGGCAGCTGAGCCTGGCCTGGCGCAGGAGTTCCAGTCGGCTTTCTTGATTGTCGGAGTATTCCTAGAGCGAAAGGGGGAAACAGCCATTACCGTTACTTCACGTCCCTTTTCTCGGAACAGGAACTGGGAACAAAGTGTGACAAGAGAATTCCACAGCCCAGGGGCAGGTACAGCTTTTCATGCTCTGTTCCCGGTTCGGGGGGCATGGTCAAGATGAGTTTCCGCTGTCACGCTATGGATGTGAAGTATCAGTAAGTTTTTTTTCGTACTGGTCCCAAGCGGGACAGCAATGAGGGGTGAATGGAATGTGAAGTAATGGCCTATTATTGGTACAGATTCTGGGCAAGACCAGAGTGTTCCCAAGTAACTTCCAGAATCCGTAGGTGGGGAGAGTGGATTTAGAATAGAATAGAGAATAGACTAGAGTTTTTATTGTTAATATGCATATGCAAGATATACACAACAAAATTAGAGTGCTGTTCCACTACACCCTCTAAACAAGGAACCATACAAAACACATAAAACACATAAAACACCATACAAGATATTAAAAACTCTTAAAATTGCTTACAAAATTTAAAACACTACTTAAAAACTGATTAGGATGGTGCTAAAACTGTCACGTTTAACTTGGATACTGCTCTGTGATAAAAACTGTTCTTTAGTCTATTTGTCCTTGACCTAAGAGTCCTATATCTCCTGCCAGATGGCAACAGTTCAAAAAAATTGGTGGCCAGGATGCGAAGGGTCTCTCAGAATTCTAGATGTCTTCCTCAAGCATCTGGAGTTGTATAATTCTTCCAAAGGAGGAAGAGGACAGCCCACTATCCTCTCAGCAGTGTTTATAACCCTCTGGAGCGTCCTTCTATCTGCCATTGTGCAACTGGCGAACCAGAAACAGAGGCAGTAAGTGATAGTGCTTTCTATAAAGCCCTGGTAGAAGGTTATCAACAGTTTCTTAGACAGTTGTTCCCTCCTGAGAAGTCTCAGAAGATAAAATCTCTGTTGGGCCTTCTTAACCAGTGCTTCAGTGTTGGCACTCCAGGACAAATCCTCCTGTAGAATGACTCCTAAGAACCTACTGTCCATCACCCACTCTACACAAACTCCATCAATAATCAAGGGCTGAGTGTCTGGTTTCCTTTTTTGGTAGTCCACTATAAGCTCTTTGGTCTTATTGATATTTATTATCAGATTGTTAGTTCTGCACCACCTTAGCAGCCGATGCACCTCCTCTCGGTAGGCAGACTCATCTCCACCAGAGATGAGCCCCACTACTGTTGTGTCATCGGCAAACTTGATGATATTATTTTCAGGATGAGTGTGAGTACAGTCAGAGGTGTAAATACTGAACAGTAGTGGGCTCAGCACACAGCCCTGTGGAGTGCCCATGTTGAGAGTGAGGGCTGATGACATGTGGTCCCCTAATCTGACCCTCTGTGAGCGATTTGATAAGAAATCCATGATACAGGCACAGATGGAATGACAGAAACCAAGGTCCTTAAGTTTAGATATCAGCTTGTGGGGTACAGTAACCCCCCACCCATCGCGGGGGCTAGGGACCCACCCCACCCGCGATGCATGAAAATCCGTGATATGCAGAAGCAGGTGGGGTGGGGCCTGGGGACGGGGGGGGGCGATCGCGCGCCTGCCGCCCGAGACTTCTTGTCCGGGGCGTCTCCATTGAAATACATTGCCAATGCATTTCAATGGAGAAAATTTTCCCCATTGGAAATTTTCTCCATTGAAATCCATTGACTCAATGCATTTCAATGGAGGTTGCCGCCCCCTCCCTGTACGGCCCCGAGGCTTTGCGGGCCTGATCGCCCCCGCCACCCCCCCGCGGCTCTGAAGTTTTGCGGAGGGGCGGCGCGGTGTGACCCGATCGCCCCCCACCGCCTACCCACGTGGCTCCTCCGAGAAAGACCTCTCCTTGTGCTTTAGAGCCTCTTTAACTCCACACATTAACCATGCCAGTGCCATATTGGACTTAGATGAGCTCTTCTTTCTTTGTGGTATGCACTTGTGCTGGGGCTCTACTACCGTTGTTTTAAACAGGCTCCATGCACTGGAGAGATTGGATTCTTTTTACCTTCCCTTTCAATTTCCTTCTAACTAGTTTCCTCATCCGAGGGACATCCGCCCTTCAGAAATCGAGGGTTTTTGTGTCTGATTTGCTTGACACTCTTCCCCCAACATGCATGGCAAAGGAGATTGCAGCATGGCCACGGTTCCCCAGCTGGCCTCTTGGAAAAGTTGCCATGGCTATATATAAATGTCTCGAGTTTGTGTGTGAGCTGGGCCTTATACAGAATAGCTAGGTTGAGAAGTACAGTGACATTCTATAGCTTCTTTGATATGCCATGGGAATCAAGAAACAGAAGCTGTAGTTCTGCCCGGGATGAATGCCAAAGGTTGAAAGAAATAGTACATCATAGTTGGCCTCTGTGGGGCCTCGTGGAGCCTTCCACATAGAAAGCACCATGGTGATGACAGTATCATGGATGCCTACAAAGGCAGAGCAAGTTCGCCCAGCAATTCTTGTAGCTGAGTATGAATGCCTTCGTTGCCACATGTAGCGTTGCTTTGGAGATCAGCTAAACTGGCCTATAGCATTCTCACAGACAAAGTCAATTAAACTACAGAAAAAAACTGCCCGGGGAATTGATTTGGTGTTGATGAGCTTGCTCAACAGCAGTCTCTCTACACACACAACTACTGTAGGTATGTCATGTGGGATTTGAAGTGTGGCAAAGTTGCTACAAACAAAAAGGCTAGCCTGGGAATAAGAGGGATGTCTGCATTTATTCTTGTTTAACAGGAGAAACACAGCCAGTTCACTCCAGACATTAAGCAAAGCTTGCTCATTTTGCTTTGCTTTCCTTCCTTCCTTCCTTCCTTCCTTCCTTCCTTCCTTCCTTTGTGTGTTCTAGAGAAAGTTATCGGCTTTGTTTAGCAGTGTCTCGAAAAAAGAAAAGAAAAGAAAGAAAACAGCTTCTTTTCTGTTCAGAAACAGTGTAATAGGTTCGAAAATGATTTCTCCCCCAATGGGTTGGTGTCAGGGGGAAAGTCGATTGATTTCCTAATGACAAAGGGACACTTTGGTGACATGCTGCTTTTAGCAGGGAGGTGCGAGTAACCCACTGAGATTTTACAGATGAAAATTATATATGAGGACAGGCAGAAATGCTGCCTTTTTGTCTTCATGAAGAATTTAATTGCAAGGAGGAGGATCATTTGGATCATCTTTATTCGCAGATGAAACAAAGGAAACTGCTTCCTGCTGGTCCACAGCAACTGTAAAATCTCTGTGTGTCTCTCTGTTAAAGGGGGATATGCAAAGGTTATCTGTGACCTACTTCTCAGAGGTACAAATAAAACCTTTATTGTGGCAACAATGGAGGGGGCTCCATTGAGATGGGAAGTTGCACGCCTCCTGTTTGGTGCTGAGTTCCCACTGTTCTCTCAAAGGCATTTAATCCTTCCTGTGCATTCCTTTCACTGACCTGCTGAGCACAAAAAAGGCTCAGAGGCTGCAGTGGGCAAAAAGTATAGTTGTTGCACAGATGACATTTCTTTCTTTCTGTTTTTTGCTATGTTTCTGCAGCATAAGTTCGGCTGCCAAAGTACCACTAATGTGGCAATGTGATGTCTTGGACTCCCAAGGGAAACCATGCCAGCTGCACTGTAGTGCTCAGAATCCAGTTTTGTGGATGCCAGCATGAGTAGTCTTTCCCAGTATGCGACTCTCAAGGCTGTTGGCTATAACTCCCATTATCCCCAGCCAGTATGGGGCAATAGCTGTCATATTACAGTCTATCTGAGGGGACCAGGACTTGGGAAGACTAGAACAGAATGCGCTGTAGATGCTTATGAACTGCAATTGATCAATGAAGACCCAGACAGAGAAATAGGATACAGTGTGCATAGCCTCAGATCCTCCATGGGAAGGGGAGTGCCAAAAGGACCCTAAGGCCCAGACATGGAAGGTCCAAGGCAACTGAGTTCAAAGTAGCAAACAAACATTTATTAACTAGTCAAACAGCAAATAAGAGAACCTGGACCTTGGCAAATACCCTCTTCACTATAATCATAGACTCATAGAGTTGGAAGAGACCTCAAGGGCCATCCAGTCCAAGCCCCTGCCAAGCAGGAACCCCCATCACAGTACCACCCAACAGATGGCCATCCAGCCTCTGCTTAAAAACCTCCAAAGAAGGAGAGTCCACCACCCTCCGTGGCAGCATATTCCACTGCAGAACAGCTCTAACTGTCATGAAGTTCTTCCTAATGTTTAATTTGAATCTCTTTTCCTGTAGTTTGAAACAATTGCCCCATGTCCTAATTAGTCTCTGAAGCCATGGAAAACAAACCTGTCCCCTCTTCAACATGCCTATCATATCCACTCCCAGCCTTCTTTTTGTAAGGTTAAACATTCCCAGTTCAACTAAGCCGCTCCTCGCAAGACAGTTCTTCCAGACCTTTAATACAGCAATGTTGGCTGCCTTTACTTGCCAACATCTTGCCTCAGTGAAATAAGGTGGCAATAAGGATGCTAGAGATGGAAAAATGCAGTAAAATATCCCCCTTTGTTACCTAGGCCAGGGGTGCCCAAACTTTTTGTAAGGAGGGCCAGATTTGGTGGCTGAGAATGTGTCAGGGGCCGGTTGCTCCCCGACCCTGCCACCCCACTGCAAGCCCCACCCACTTTCTTTTAAAAAAACATGGGGTGAAAGAGGGGGAGGGAGGGGTGGGCCAGCTAGCTGCAGGCCACTCAGAATGGCCCGGCGGACCAGATTTGGCCCCCGGGCCGGACTTTGGGCAGGCCTGACCTAGGCTATATTCATCTAGATTCTAGATATTCTAAGAAGATACTTTCAAATGGATTGCTTCCAATTCTCTGCACAGTTTTTACCACCTACTTTCTATATCCTCTGGCCATGTGATTATAAGATGTTCAGTTACACGTATAGTTTTGTCTCTTGTAAAGGCTTTCCAGTGGTCATAAGAACATAAGGTGAGATGTCCGCTATCAAAATAGTTGCCCAACATTGGGAGCCCTGGAGTCATTACCCTAAGCCCCAATGCACTATGCTGCACATCCCAACGCATCTCATAAGAACATAAGAAGAGCCATGCTGGATGAGGCCAAAGGCCCATCTAGTCCAGCTTCCTCTATCTCACAGTGGCCCCACCAAATATGTCCGGGAGCACACGAGACTAGATATCTGTCTCTTCATACCACTCCCCCTGTATCTGGTCCTTGAAATACCCTGGTTTTAAGCCTGGAAATTACACATCTCCATCTATCCACTTTACTCATGCCCTGCATTATTTTGTACGTCTCAATCATATCCCCCCTCAGGCGCCTTTTTTCCAGACTAAAAAGCCCCAAATGTTTTAGCCTTTCCTCATAAGGGAAGCCCCCAGCCTAGTAATCATTTTAGTTGCTCTCTTCTGCACCTTTTCCAGTTCCACTATGTCTTTTTTGAGATGCGGTGACCAGAATTGTACACAATACTCCAGGTGCGGCCTTACTATTGTTTTGTATAATGGCATTATAATGTTCGCTGTTTTATTTTCAATCCCCTTTTTGATAATCCCTAGCATGGAATTGGCCTTCTTCACCGCTGCCACACATTGGGTAGACACCTTCATGGAGCTGTCCACCAACACACCAAGATCTCTTTCCTGATCTGTCATGGATAGTTCAGAGCCCATGAGTTGATAGATAAAGTTTGGATTTTTTGCCCCAATATGCATTACTTTACATTTCCCTACATTGAAACACATTTTCCATTTGGCCGCCCATTCCCTCAGTTTGGAGAGATCCTTCGCAAGCTCTTCACGATCTCTCTGGTTTTTACCACAATAAAAAGTTTCATGTCATCCGCAAACTTGGCCACCTCACTGCTTATCTCTGTCTCCAGGTCATTTATGAACAGATTGAAAAGCACTGGACCCAGGACAGATGATAAACCTGCTAAAGGCAGAGTAAACAATGAGGTCAGTTTGAATACTGTAATATCAAGACTGAATGAAACCTTGGTTGCTGTTGGAATGTGGCAAGATCTGCATTCAGACATTATAGAGTTAATGTCAGGTAAACCTAATCTGGAATTGCAAACCTGTGAGTTCTGCCTCTTTAATTACTAAGGCTCTTCAAAAGGAATCGTACTGGCTGCTCACCAGTCTCATGGCCCTTTGACCTCACCCTCTCTTCATGCTAATCTTATGTAGCGTTATGAACTTTACTACACAACACATGGATTGGGTGTATCTCTGAGTCCCAGGCATGTTCTGTGTCTCCCTCTGCGATCGTCTGAGTGAAGCAGGCTATGCGTGTTTGCCTGATCTTTGTGGGTGTTGCCTGAGCTGCAGTTGACTTACTTATTTTTATTTTGTTTGGTATGTTTGTTATGTATTGTTAATATTTTGTTGTTTTATTAACAATATCCCGTTTACCCTTTTCCCTGAGAGATTTCCCTGAGAGATTTACTTTCGTCTCAGAGTCTTCAGTCTCCAGTTTTTATCCCAACAATTTTACATTTGACATTTCAGGAATTTTATATTGAGATACTGTAACATATTTTATATTGAGAGATTTTTGAAATGATGTGGTAGCAGTGTGATACAGTGGGAACTCATAATCCAATAAACTAGAAATCACACCTGAAAAGTCACCTGACAATGAGGTTTTGCCAAATGAATACTTTTGGATAGATGTCTCCCATTTACTCTGAATTTGCTATCTGGTACAATCTGCTCCTATGTTTTCTCTTTCCTGGTTCCAAACGGCATACCACCCATCCAACTATGTTAAGAATTCTATCAGAATCAACAGATAGCCAAAGCTTTGAGGAGGTGCAGAGGATGGGTCAATTTTGCATCCAGAGGCGTTTTGTTAGGGTGGGAGTAGGAAATGGTCCTGTGGAGAGTGACCTGATGTGGAAGTGGGCAAGGCAAGCAGTCAGGACAGACCTGGCCTCTTGCCAACCAACAAGTGAGGGATCCAAATTGTGGTTAAGCAAAATGTGGAGGGGGGAAATGGCAGAAGATTAAGGAAACTGCTGCTCCCCCCTGCTCACAACAGTGCTGGATCAAGACTTTTAGGGAGTATTGGACAAAGTACTCTCAATGGAGCTTCCTTCTCCTAACTTCTCTACTGCCTTTTGCTTATCTGCATGTAGAGATACCTCCTGCCTGTTTCTCTCACCACCAATCTTGTCGTGGCCATAATGAGAGGCAGGTGGACCAACAGGATTTAGTGGTGGCAGCAAGGAACGAGTCCAAGACCTCTTGTCTAGTTTCCCTCACTGTTGTGTGGAAGGTGCATAAATAGGATATGCCTTGCTATCACCCTTGCACACAACAAACCACCCCTTCTCCTGCCATAACTTCTTTAATTCTGCTCACAGGCATTGTGCTATCCCATGGCTACATACAGAAATATGTTTCCCCTTCTATTCCTTCCTTGCGCCACCCAGCTGTCTCCAAAATTGTTGATTCAAAACCTCTGCGAGGTTACTATTTGCTGAAATGTTTGTTATGCTCTTTGGAATGCTGGTGAGAGAAGAAGTACATGAAGTTCAATTACTGTGGAATTTAGCCTCCTCCCCCACAAATAAAAAGATACAGCTTCATTTTGCCTTCCCGAGCAAAATAGAAAGAGACAAGAGGTGGCGAGAAGTGCATTTCAGGGGGATGGAAAATCTTTTGTTTCAGCAGTACCATTGCTAGGAAATTGTGTGTGGCGGTGGGTGGGTGGGTGGTTTCTGAAGACACCTCCTCCCCATTTTATTATCTGCTGGCTGATGTTCACAATAGAATATCTGGGCATTTTGAACACCAAAATGGATATAATGGTTTAGTGAAGGATGAAAGTGTAGCATTTGGTTCTGTAGATGTAAATGGATTTATTAACTTACTTATTGGTCATGCATTGATTAAAACATCTCCATGGATTTCCACCCAGCTTCTCAAAGATAGCATGTATTACTCTAGTACACATTTTGCAGCACCTGCCTCCACCTCTATGGATTTAATTATCCAAACACTCCCTTTTGGTTTATGCCATAGTCTCTTCCTTTGATGTATCCTACAGATATGGGTCCACCTGGGTGTTAGAGATACACCCTTTTGCCCATATTTCCAAGGACCAGAAGGAGCTCACTGGTCACTCCCAGAACACTGAACCTACAAGCTCACTTTATACCTACAAGCACAGCATTGCTTTCTGCTTAGCAGTGTGTTTTTTCATGGGTCTTTTAATTCATTCTGAAATGACTCTTTAGCCATGAAAAAAAATACACAAACATATTAAAATATTCATGGAATAGCACTTCCATGAACTCGGGGTTTAACTACATATTTATTTTTTAAAAAGAACTAAAACCCATCCTGAGCCTGATGTTTTGAAAAGTGCTTTTAAAAAGAGGTGCATTGGACCTTGCCTGACTTTGCCATATCCAGTGTAAATGGCAGATTAAATGTAAAGGAAAAGTTTCCTCCCCACACATCCGTGCTATTTGTGTCCGACTCCAGAGGCTGTGCTCATCTCCGTATTCAAGCCGAAGAGCCAGTGTTTTACACGTCCATGGCCATGTGGCTGGCATGGCTGCAAGGAAACACCGTTTTACCTTCCCGCTTTTTACGGCAGTACCTATTTATCTACTTGCATTCATATGGTTTTGAACTGCTAGGTTGGCAGGAGCTGGGGTTAACAACGGGAGCTCGCTCTGCTGCATGGCACCCGGGATTCAAACCGCTGAGTTGCTGACCTTGCAGCTGAGAATTTTTCGTGCTCTAGCCTGCTGAACCACCACACCCCTTAAATGTAGCATTCCCCAAAGTGCAATGCTATGCAAGCCATTTACAGAACTGGGACAAGTTAGTTTTTGAACTCTACATACAAAATTTCCCTGCCAGAAATAACCTTTTCCATTTCCATCTCTGACTGCAACTCATCATATGTCTCTTAATGGAATGGCAATGGCTATGTAGCATTAAAAGCTGACACTCTGGAAGCACTAATATTTTGGGGATGGTTGGCTGTTATTTGCACTGGATCATTAACAGATAGACACATGTGTGGAAATAGGGCTGGGCACTCTTACATTGCATGGAAACTCTTCTGGAATGCAAAGTGGGATACATATATGTCTATGGCGACAGTATTAGGTCTTGTCATGTGTGAGAGAAGCAAAGACTTACATCCCACAAAAGAAGAAAGATATCTGCTTTTGGAGGTATGTGATTGGAAGAAGCTGAATGATCAACCTAGTGCAATGGTGGCGAACCATTGGCACCCCAGATGTTTTGGACCACAACTCCCAGAATCCCAAGCCTAGCTTGCCAATGACAAAGGATTGTGGGAGATGTAGTCCAGAACATCTGGAGTGCCAAAAGTTCACCACCACTGCCCTAGTGGAATGCCCCCCCTCGTGCTTACACATTTTTGTCATGGTTTGATGTCACATGGCATTTGTTCCAGGATGTGTGTCCCAAAGTGTTTTTGGGTTGCTGAGTCATTTCCTTCCAATGAGGCCATTGGGCAGAAGCTAACTTGCGCATGGACACAAATACCTCAGAGAAAAAAAAAACACATTTTAAAAGGAGATGCAAAGTGACCGTGGTTAAAAAATTGTGATAACTGTCTTCACACATGCAGCAACGCAATATCAATTTTTAAAGATCCACAAAAAGAAAAAGTAGAATCCTTTGGCTAAGCTCAAAATGGTTCGCAGATAGCACACTTGGAAGGTAAATAATTCTCTAATGGCCAGGCATCATGTGGCCACCAATTTAAATTGCAACATCAAAGGGGGAGAACTGAAAAGCATTTTGTTGTTATAACCACAGTCCGAGTGTTACAGAACAAAAGAAAGGAGACTAATAAGTAGGGGAGCCTCAAATTAGGTGACTGTGGCAGAGGAACTATGGGACAAATGGATTTGGAAAGAGCCAGGACTGTATTTTATGCCACAACCCCTTCCACTCCAAAAAGGACCAACTTATTTTATTTATTTATTTATTTATATAGCTTGTATGCCGCCCACTACCCAGAGGTCTCTGGGCGGCTCACAATCGAAAACAATTAAAACATCAAAATACAATAAAATTAGAACAATAAAACCTGTAAATGCAATAAATACAGTACATTAAAAGCACACTACTGAAAATTGCCATCAGGACCCACAATCATTAGTTAAAAAATTTTTTGAATAGGAAGGTTTTTACCTGGCGCCGAAATGATATCAACGTCGGTGCCAGGCGAGTCTCATTTGGGAGGGCATTCCAAAGTCTGGGGGCAGTTGCTGAAAAAGCCCTGTTCCTGCAAGCCATCCCCTTCACCTCCTTAAGGGATGGCTCTTTCAGGAGGGCTTTCTGACTAGATCTTAGTTGCCGGGTAGGTTCATATGGAAGGAGGCGGTCCTTCAGGTATCTAGGTCCTAAGGGAAACTGGTGAATACCTTCTTCATGTTCTCCTGCATTCGTCTTCTACTTTGAACACTGATGAAATGATCGGGTACCAGATCACCTGCTATCTAATTGCTGATATTATGAATAGGGAATGAATTTTAAAAATAGTGATTAGTCATGATTTGTGACACATCAACAAATTAACAAATTTCCAATGACAAATTGACAAATTGATTCATCTCTCCTTTAAAATGCTGTAAAAAGACCCCCTGGAATCTAAAGGCCTCAAATTGCAGGGATGCTTCCTCTGACTCTCTTATATACAAGCCCTTAAAGTTCAGTTAATATTGGGGTCCAGACGTCCAAACTATGTATCTTCAAAGAGGGCACCCCCCAGAAAAGGGCCCCGCATGTACCTAGAGATATCAAACCTGTAGAGAGACTTCTCCCAACTCTCCTCTACAAGCACTATAAGTTTAGTGGATATTGGGTTTCAGACATCTGAACAACAAAGTGCCCTCACCCCGGAATGTGCCCTTTAGAAACTAGGTTGGGGAAGCCCAATCTTCTTGAAACTTGGCAGAATTGTAGAGGAGCATCAGGGAATGCTTTCCTCCCCTCCTAGTGCCACTAGGTGCCTTGGGGGCATTTTATAGGTCAACAAATTAACAAATTAAAAAATCACTAAAAATCATCAATTCGTATTCATTGAGGGGTCTCTATTTTGTATACAAATTAACAAAATTTGACACACCTGCCAAATTCATCAGAATGCATGATCTGTTTTTCAGTGGGTCTCCACCTCTAGTCCTGAATTATTGCAACTAGAAACCATCATATTTGGTCTGAAGTAGCAGTTATGATGTGATGAAAATGCATAGTCAAAAAAATGAAATGTAAGTTAACATGCTAAAAAGCAAGCCCAAGAACCATGTATCTTTCCCAAGCATTTCCTTCTGAAAGGTAATTTTTCTCCATTAATAGTCTAATACTATAAAAATGTTTTTTTTAAAAAAATACATAATCCCAGGCTACTCAGGTTAGAAGAGTTGTGTGCATTCTCAATATCCCAGATGTTAAACAAATAAAGCTAAAGGTATAAATTAGCAGCGTGTGTCCTTTTTTTCTGTTTTCCACCTCTCAAAGTGGTATTATTTTCTATATTTGTTTGCTTATTGTTCTTACCTTTTTAATGATGTAAAATGACTCTTCACATTTCATCATTCTTAACTTAAAACATGATCATTAATGCGTTATAACAACTGTTGAATACTCATTGTGTCCAACTTGATATATTGCCTTTCAATGTTGTCATGCTGCCTTAGGTCCTTTCCAAGGAGGAGTAAAAATATTTGAAATGAAGAATAATTAAAGTAATAGTGTAAATTAGTTGAACCACATATATAAAAAACAAATAATTTAAATATATCCAACATTCAGTTGCTGTTTCTGTAGTACAGTCCTGGCAATTTGTAATAACCAATTGTTCTACAAACCAGTTTTCTGCCAAATGTTATGCAAATATGTGAGCTTTTCCTTCCTTCCTTCCTTCCTTCCTTCCTTCCTTCCTTCCTTCCTTCCATGACCATTTGCTACTACTATTAGTAGGATTATTGACAATGTGCAAATGTCCACTTTTCCCCAGCCTGTTATTCTTCACTCTAAATTACCAAGGCAGCTCATTCCCCATCTCGGACTTAAAATACTTTGGAGCAAAAGCTCTGCTGTAATGGGAAGAGACTTTTAACCTTCTCAGATAGGCTGGTCACATAACTTTAGATCAGGAAGATTATGTTTGATTTTCCATATATGAAACATGTGAGTGTAAGGACCAATTCAAAGTATAGTGGTTATTGTAAAGATTGAATAGGAATCAAATTAATATGCTAGTCAGCTCTACCATTTTGATACACACTATAAAGAGCAACCTAACAAAAGTTTGAAGAACAGTCTGCTTTGGGTTTTTGGTTTGCATTTTTAAGGAACCTTTAAAGCAATTAAACTTCAGCTGAGCAAATAAACGTCCACAATGGAATCTTTCCTGTACGCCGTTGACAAATTTTGGCTAGCATTGCAGCTTGTTCACAGTTTTCTGCCAATACAGCAACATATTGCAGATAAAACCTAATGAGCTGAATTTAACAACAACAACAACAACAACAAAATGCCATGTGGCTTCCTTACAGTGATGCCCATCTGTTGGCCTCAGCAGTTTGCTGCAGCTGTAATTCTGTTCCACTCGCCCTCCCCAGCCCCTGATCAAATCAGAAATACAGCTCCACAAACCAGAGGCAGGTATGATGAACAGCCCGGCAAATTGCCTTATATGGGGACCATGCAGCTCCTTATCTGTCTCATTTTGCAAAGCTACATAACCAGATGGCTTTTAACCGTGGGTGAGCAACATCTCACCACCTCTGCTCTTTTGGCACGCAAAAGAAAGGAAAGTCAAATGAGAGCTATTTAAATTGAACTAGGGCTGAGATTTCAGCCCCCCCCCCCCGGAAGAGGTTGTGGAAAGGTTAAAGCCACTTTCATTAAAAGGAGAAGGAGATGCTGATTTTAGACCAGGGCCAGGTACAATAAAGAGGGCTCCCATCAGGCCCCACCCTCCACCCACATTGCCAAAGAAAAGTTTTATGAACAGCCTCCCCATCACCACTCCCCCCCCCCCCCCTCCCGCGCACCAGCCCTGCCTCCCGGGTCTCTTTCCAGCTTCCATGCTGGTTACCGAAGCACCACAGCTTTCCTTTTGCTCTTGACAACAAAGATGTTATTGCTGGACACAAGAGCGGCTCCGGAGGTGCTCAGCTCTTTGCTCCCTGCCCATTCAGCTCTAATGCCGAATGCATTCAATGAGGGAAGTAAAACAAGGCTGTGCTGTGTGAAAGCAGGGTCTTTAAGGTGGTCTGGCCTTTCAGGTCAGCTAGACGGGGTTTGTGTGTGTGTGTGTGTGTGTGTGTGTGTGTGTGTGTGTGTGTGTGTGTGTGTGTGTGTGTGTGTGTAGCTGCTAGGAGGAAATCAGATGGAAAGTCCGCCATGGTTCCTTGAGTCACCAACCCATTATAAGTTTGAAGGCTTGTTCTCCCCACCAAATCTCCATATGCCATGCAAACAGAACAGTTATATTCATTGCTCGTAATGAGCATTGTTTACTAACAAAACCTGTTAAAGTTCACGTGCCTTGGGTGGGAAAAAGGGGGTGTGAGAGGGCCCCCTCCTGCACTGCAGGATAGTGGAGGGAGGGGGATGGGCCACAATTGATACTCATCACTTCAGGTTTTCAGAAGTACAGTAGCATTAAAAAGCAAGCCAAATAGTGGCATGATCCCTTGGGGAGGGCCAAACTCTATGTTACAGATTAAAACTGTGTATGGCTCACCTAATCCATTTTAGAAGCTAATTTGGAGCTCTGAAATGTATCCTGAATCAGTCCAGAACAATTTGTCCCCCACACAATTCAATTTATGAGCCAGATAGAATTCAATTTACGTATTTCCTTCCAGGTTGCACTGGAAAAGCAAAACAGCTAAGCGTCCTTTGGTTTTGAACTGATACACATGAAATCTGGAGACATGATAAAGCCTAAAGAGGGGAGTAAACCTTTTAGGGCCTTTTCACACGACCCCTAAGATCCGCTGGCCACTTAAATTCGGACCAGAGATCTTGGGGGTTCGTTGCTCTTCCTGCGTCCCCACCCCTCCACACTTCCTTGATCCTGTCTGCATGAGGGGAGGGAGAAAAAAGGGGACAAAAGAATGCAGGCTCACCTCCGTTTGCCAGTCCAAGCCTCCACAAGCCCCGTCGTCCTCCTGATTCCTTCTCTTAAAGGGGCAGGAGGCAAAAACAACAACAAACAGAAGCGAGGAGAGCCGGGCACTCACTCTTTTACATCCGGATCTGGGATTTTTCACCCTCCAAGAGCAGGTACCTGAAAAGTGCGCTGGGACGTGCTTAGGTGGGCATGGCCACACTTAATTTTCTGTAAACTCTGGAGCTGGTGGGGAAACAATTTTAAGCTCCGGAGCTGGGAGCCATTTGCGGCGGAGTTTAGGGGTCGTGTACAGATACCCTTAGAAGCTGCCTAGATGCCCTAAGCACATCCGATCTCATTTGATTTTGGAAGCTAAGCAGGGTCGTGCCTGGTTATTACTTGGATGGACGACCACCAGGGAATACCAGGTGCTGTAGGTGCCTGGAGTAGGAACTGGCAAGCCACTCCAGTATTACTGCCAATAAAACTCCATGGACATGGAGTCACGAAGAGTCGGTCATGACTGTAAAAACACAACACACACACACAAACCTTTTAGACTTTAATCAGCTAACTTTGGGGATTTTTGTATGAGGCATCTTTAAAAGCTATTCCTCCTCCTCCTTCTTTTTTTAATAGCCCAGGTCATTTTTATTCCATCTGATTTGCTTTGTGCTCTGTTTTATAAATCCACTTTGGTTCCCCTTAGAATTAAATCTGGCCAAAATGCTTTAATCCAGACCTTGCATCAATGGGTCAGAATAATATTAATTTGGTTCAGATTTGTGATTTGTCCAGATCTGATGCACAGCCTGTTACAAGTAAGCCGTCATTGGAACTGAAATCATGTAAGTGTCCAAGTTTAGAGAGACTTTCATGTCTGAAAAATCAGGTTTGCAAAGGAGGCAAATGTTTAGCTTATGAAGATGAATTACAAAACTAGAGCACAAAAGCACTCTTTAGAAAGGAATTTAGTATGTTCCTCCTAATATACTTTGCTGGCTAGCTTGTTTTCATTCTTGCTGTGCAGATTACAAGTGTAATTTGTTTTCTTATACTGTATGTGTCATGCTCTGGATGTTAAGTCTTGGGAACTGGACATTTTTCTTGCAAGTCTGAAACATTTTGCTACTCATCCAAGTGGTCTGAGGGAAGTTGGTGCAAGGCTTCCAATTTATAGGTCACAATGGTTTCACACCACCCTGGTATGAATAGGCTAAGTTAGGTGGACAGTGACTGAAATAGGCTTGGGTGGACAGTGTCCTGAATAGACTCGTTAGATGTACAATGGCCTATGGTGTGTGAAAGTCACGCCTATGCAACCCTTCTCAACACCCATTAATTATGGGTTGTTAGCTGCAGCCTTCCTGATGGAGGCGTGAAGTGCTTCTGATTTACCTATCTTCGTTGTCAATGTAGAGTGTGTTGAGCTCTACATTGGACAAGCTAAGCAGCCACTAAATGGAAGGATGGCTCACACAGGAGAGGCAACAGCTCATGATCAGAATCAGCAGTGTACCTTTATTTGAAGGACAAAGGGCACTCATTCAAAGATGATGATGTACACATATAAGACAGAAAAGTTAGGTGGTTCGAGACTAGGGTCAGGGAAGACTTAGGCACAATTTGCCTACCACTTGTCATGCTGCCCTTTCATCAATCCCTAGACAAATCAGAAGCAATTTGCACCTCTACCAGGAAGGCCACTGCTAATCACCCATGCTTAATGGGTGTTGGGAAGGGCTGCATAGGTGTGACTTTATTTATTTATTTATTTATTTATTTATTTATTTATTTATTTATTTAATACAGTTTATATGCTGCCCACTACCAAAGGTCTCTGGGTGTCATACAGTTAAAATGAAAAGTTAAAACAATTAAAAGATTCAAACGTCAATTAAAACAATAAAAACATTTAAATACAAACACTAAAATTACCATCAGAACCCAAAATATATATCATGTCAGTTAAAAAAGTTCTGGAACAGGAAAGTTTTCACCTGGCGCCAAAACGTCATCAGCGTTGGCACCAGGCAGATCTCATTTGGGAGAGCATTCCATAGCCTGGGGGCAGCTGCTGAAAAGGCCCTATTCCTACAAGCCATCCCTTTCACCTCCTTAAGGGATGGCTATTTCAGGAGGGGTCCCTGGCCAGATCTTAATTGCTGGGTTGGTTCATATGGAAGGAGGTGGTCCCTCAGGTATTCTGATGTTGCACCTTGCAAAAGAGAAAGCCTAATAATAATTCTCTTGCTACTAAGAATATGTAAGAGAAAGGCAAAATATCTAACAAATCCTTGCCAGAAAGCATTTTAAAAAGCTTTTAGCAAGTAATTTCCAACAGTAGTTAGAAAACATTGCATGTTGCGCCTAGAAAGTAATAATGCAACCACTGGTCATATTATTTTTACTATGAATGTGTTATTATTCATATTGCAATAACTAAGAAATAATAACTGACTAGTAATAAATAATGTATTACTTCTAAGTTCTCTGCAAAGGAAAGCAAACCAATTTGTGAGCTGCATGAGATGAAAACAACTCCTTATATGGCAATCACATTTTCAGAAATTAAAGAGTTTCATCTTCTAATGACAAGACTATTTGTAGCAGATAATCTGGCACTGTTGAGGAAGGAAGCAGATTGGCTTGGGCCATCTTTCCTCTTTCAGAGCACCAGACGCAGTCAATTAGTCCACCCAATGCTTCTGCTGGCACCAGTCATCACAGCTCCTCTGACCATCAGTCCCAGCATTAGGCAGAATCAGACATTTAGAATTAGGATCCTCTTTTTACAGAAGAGGACTGTATATGCCACATGGCCTGTCTTGTACTCCTCAAATTGGACAACTGTGCTGTCCTGTAGTGGTAGATGCTAACCCATTTTAGGCACTGCATTAAAATCTCCCTGTTTAACCATGAAATGAAGGAGAAGGAAGCCACTTTGTCCCTCATCTCAGGCAGCAAAAATGTATTGGATGGGTCATGATGAATACAGTTGTACTTCAGTCCAATGGAAACAGAAACAGGTTGGGAGTAGTAGTGGAAAACAAGGAAACAACACTGCCTTAACCAACCTGCTCTTCTCATCAGACCATTATACTGCACCAGTTCAGCAACAGCTGCACTGCTTTGCCCTAGAAATCTCTTAATAAACAAACATTTTTAAAAAACCCCTCAACATTGACATTAGGATATTCGCCACACATGTCTCCCTATGGCATGGAAAATGGGGAAGCCCAGTGTGCATAGCACATGTTATCTTCTGTGCTAGTTATCCCCTAAACTCATGTGGGCATGTTTGGTGAACTCCTACCAATTAGAGGTAGCCAATGTAATCAACAGGTCTACAGAATGTAAATAGGCTCTATCATGTGTCATTTCTTTAGACAGAATCACACAACAATTTGATGAGGTAAAGGGTCTGCGAGTAAATTGTTAAAGACTTTTTGGCAGCAGTATGTGAGGTAAGGGCATATTTCACACAGGCAAGGAAATGATTTCGACTTTACAAATTGTATTTTGAGACAAAAATGACACTTATGGTCACACATTCCTATCAGAATCACACTAGTTGTCCAAAAGACTAAAATATTTTGACAGGACTCTGTTAAAGAGGTAAACCTTCTAATAGCACTGATCTTCTCATGTTCTAACTGGAATAAACATTAAGTACTGTAGTTATAAAAGCAAATTGGCTTCATGAAAACAATTGATGTCCAAATAAATAGGGGTGCATACGTCCCCTTGGCTTGGTCCACAAATATGTGCACATAGATTAATGACCATCTACTCTACAGTCTTTTCACATGATTCTTCTCCATGTCCATGCAAATATTTTTATTGTCAATATTTGTCAGAATTCTAGAATGAGTGTGATGCAAGTGTTTTATTTTGTAAACAGAAATGCAAGATTCAGTGTAATTTTTGTAACATTGGTGTGACGACACCTCCCTTTTAAACGTGTAATTGTGATGAAATTGTGAAGTGTAGGGAACCAAATTATTAATCTTCACAGGATCCACTTGGTAATGCTGCCGCCTTTTAAATCATCACCTTATGAACTGGGACAGACTCAGATGTATAATATAAAAATAATGATGATGTTTATTGAGAAAATAAATAAATACAACAATGACTGAAGTTGGTATGTGTTGCTTTAAACATAAAATTGATTAACTCAAATATTCAACCCTCCCTGTCTTTAATAAACAGTAAATAGTCAAGCCCTCACACCTAACCTGCCTGACTGAACTCTAACAGAGCTGTGCTTTCTCATCTCTAAACTCTCAACTCTTAACTCACAGACCAGGCTCCACCCTTTATGTACCATACAATCCCCCGCCCTCCTGCTGGGATTGGCTGATGATTTACATATGTATTTCTCCTGCTTCCAGGGTTTTGTTACAGTTGGCATGCATTGATCTTCTTTTAGGAGTATTTTAGCCTTGGTTGGCAGTAATGAAGAGCTTGGAATTGTTAGTTACATTACAGACAGTTCAAAGCCCCCAAAGCAGATAGTTATAATAATAGTCACAAAATTTAAAACTAACTCATTTTGGAAGTAACAAAAATGTTACTTTTAAATTAACTTTTAAAATTAAAACAACAGATTGCCACAACTTCCTGGCCTCTGGAACACATATATGTAACAAAAAATATTCTCTATATGTCCAGCTGGTGAAAGGTTTCTACTGCGTGGAAGAAGGTAATGCAGTTCATAGAGGAATATCTGATGAGAAAAGCAAAATGGCGTCTGGTTCAAGTTCAGGGCCTAATCTTCATGGCATGAGTGGAGGAGTTTTTGAAGGAGACAAAATAGGAAGAGGATTTACTCCAGGAGCTCCAGCAACAGTAAAACAAGTACAGCCTGTAACTGATGAACCGAAGCTGCCAGAAACCCCGAGAGACTGGAGAAGCTGCAGGATGAAAAGAGACATATGTTTCAAAAGTGGCTCCAATTTTCATTTTCAATGAGATTGTTGGGATTTGACTATTCTTCGGTGGATTCAGAGGGGAGAAAAGACTTAATTAATAAGGACATGAACACTCAAGAATGGGAAGTGACTTCCTATGTATATGGTGGAGAAAAACAAGCATTGATTGATACAGGATGCAGGAAAACCTTAGTAAGAAATGTAAACAGTCCTCTGTTAAAATAGATGGTTATGGTTAAATGCATACATGGGGATGTAAAACTTCATGGGATAGCATGGGTAGATGTGGAAGTTTATTTATTTATTTATTTATTTATTTATTTATTTATTTATTTAATCAATCAATCAACCAATTAATTAATTAATTAATTAATTAATTAATTAATTATTAAATTTATATACCGCTCCATCTAGCTACATGGCTACTCTGGGCGGTTTACAAACTGAACAGAAATCAAACCATAAACAGTAAAATACAATATAACAGATAATAACAAGTATATAAATAAAAACACTATAACTAGTAAACAATATATAACAACAGCATAGAACAGGAGCAAGATGGGCTACAGATAAAAGCAAATAAATATATAATAGCAATCATTATTAGAACAGATTAATATCCGGGGAAAGCCTTTTTAAATAGCCACATCTTTAGATGCTTCTTAAAGACTGGGAGGGAAGGTGCCAGACAGATCTCAGGAGGAAATTGCTTCCAGAGCCGAGGGGCCACCACTGAGAAAGCCCGATTTCTCATCAAAGATTTACGGGCCTCCTTCAGCGATGGCACCCTCAAATGTCCTGCCTGAGATGATCGTGTGTTATGGGCAGTACTTTGCGGCAGGAGCCATTCTGCCACATAACAAGTTAATGGAGTGAAAAGACAAATGAAGGTGGGGGTAGTCCCTGGTCTGCCAAGGAAATGTTATTGGGAAGAGACTGGGGAATTATTGATAATTTTATGTCAATGCAGGAGGTGATGCCAGGAAAAGTAGTGGAAGACAAAACACGTGACTTCGAGGCAATGATTGCAGCTACCAAGGAAAGCGTGAGATTTATGCAACAAAGTCTTACTTTAGTACCCCATTTTAAGGAAGCTAAAAGTGAAGTTTTCATAGACAAAGGAAAAATATGTTTTGAGTTGGAAAGGGAGTATTGTATAATGTTGATGATAAGGGAAATGGGAAAATTGTAGTACCTCATGGGTAGAGGAAAGAATTTTTTAAGACTGGCACATGATATTCCCATGGCAGGACATCTGTCTGTATCAAAATGTTCCCAAGAATAATGGAAATGTTTTGGTGGCCTGGAATTGGGAAGGATGTTGAAGAATATGGTAAAATGTGTGCTGAATGTCAGTTGACACAGAGAAAACCCAGACCAGGTGTGTCATTAATAACAATGCCTTTGGTTGATAAACCATTTGATCATATTGGAATGGATTAGTAGGTGCTCTACATAAATCAGCAGGTGGCCATACTCACATTTTCGTAATAGACTAATAGAACGGTTTAATAAGACATTGAAAGGAAATTAGTGATGGATAAGCCTAAAAGATGGCATTTATTGGAAGCAGCCTTGATGTTTGCGATAAGAGAGGTTCCTCAAGCTTATACTGGATTTTCTCCTTTTGAATTATTATATGGGTGGAATCCTAGAGGTATATTAGATCAGATTAAGAAAACCTAGATGCTCTCTTCCACTTTGCAATGCAATATTACAGTACCTAGTTTGTTTTTAAAGAGACATTGGCTGATACTTCACGTCCATCTCATCGCTGTTCGCGTTCCCGCTGGGAACTGGTATGAAGAAATCTAACTGCATGTCCATTGCAGGACAAAGGGAGTTTGTCCCGACCACACCCCCTGAACTGCGATCTAAGCGGGATGAGAGATTCCCCCCCCCCGGCCTCAGTAATCTCCTCATCTCGCTTCTCATTCCAATACGAGAGCCCATGAGGTCAGTCGCTTCCCGCAACGTGCCATTCTCCATCTACTGGCAGGAGTGTGAAGTGCTGTTTGCTAGTACATTCCCTATGGAGTCAGCAACACAGTGTAGAGAGATTAAAAGACAAATGCCTCAAACTTAGCTCCGTAATGCATTGAAGGTTGGGTTGGGAAAAAAAAAAACAGAGAACAAAGGCATGGAATTTCACATCTCATCACAGAACGAGGACGTGCGGAAACAGTCATGCCGGTATCATCAATCATGCCTGTGCGTACACGGGAACAGGGACTGCAAGAAGACCACGTGACTGCAACCGACATCAACACGCAATGAACTTCCTCCCAGGACGAGAGTGGACATGAAGTAACCGTCATTGTCATGGTCTGAGGGCATGCCACGCAAGTGTCTTTTCACAACTAAGCAGGTTTTGAGCAGATTAATGGTTGGAAGAAAAACTACCTGAGAACTAGAAACATGATGTTTTGGGTTCCATGAATGGGAGACCATGTTGGGGACCAAGTAAGGGCACTATATTAAAAATATCACATTCCTGCCCACTTGGTCACAAACCATCCATAATCCCATTTTAAACAAAAGGCTAGATGCAAGGATACCACAGAGAAATGAATGAATGAATAAATGTATAAATAAATAAACAAAATGTATTACTATTGGAGGTGAGATAGGCCCTGCAGGCTATGTTATGTTAATGTTCTATACTGTATTTCATTTCTGAAACGCAGTAACAACATGGAAAGCCTTTTGAAATATTGAAGGACTTTGTGGAAACTGGGCTCTTTGTATATCATTTGCTTAAAAGCTGGTTGAACAACTTGACTTCCCTGATCGTGTTTTATTCATGGCTGCAATCTCTTCTCCCTTTTTAGCTGGCCCAGAGTTAGGAGAGTGAAAGGCTGAGTTAAATATAGAATGTGGGCTACAGGATAATAGACTGTCCTGGGCTTTTGTCATAAAAGAGACAGGAGATTGCTTCTGTGAGGATTAAGTGCTTTCTCAAAATAAGGAAGCTGTTTGAACAGCAATTTTGAACAACAGCAGCAGCAGGAACAGCACCATCTTACGGAACTGACCAAGAAAATTAATTTTGTGGATCAGCAAGCCAGCTACCATGGGAAGACGGCTTCCGAATTACAGGGGAGGGAGACAGCATATTTGAGAACCAAAAATGCTTTTTCACCCCTCCTGAGATTTCCAGCTCATTCTAAGTGACACTGTGCACACAAGAGCGCCAGTACTCCTCATGGCTGGAATGTGTCCCACAGGCCATGGTTGGAAGGGCAAAATATGTGGCTTGTGCAACTTTCAGGTCAACATGCTATGAAGTAATTTTACAACAATCTCTGATATGATTGCCTTGGCCGAGCATTTTGGCCTGTGCTGCAGCAGTATTAGGGTTCATTCATGGGTCAGAGTTATGATACTTTTGGGCCTTCACATAACAGGAGAGCTCCCTTGCAGCCTTGCCCAACAATTTGATAGATGCTTCTTATTTAGTTTTGTTGGAATTTTTGTCTTTCCAGTTGTTCTTCTGTTCAGTGTTCTTTGTAAAGTCCTGACACTATAAGCTATCTTAATTCATTGTATCATATTCTTTATTCTCTGCTCTAGTGAAACTACTACAGTTTTCATTTATCAAAGTTCTCTTTCTCCTCTTAGTATCTCACTAGCATTTAAGAAACTCCTTTTAAAAATGCAGCTCTCCTCGGTTGTGTATTTCCACTATTCAGATCTCAATTACTTTTATATTTCGTCCAACCCATCTCCAACAGCTTATTTTTGCCTCATTTTTTGTACTTGCCTTAAAATTATGTATATTTTCCTCTACACTGGTTTATTCCCAAGCCCTCAGTACCACAGATGATATCATCCAAAACAAGAGTAGAACTGGGAGATTTTTGGAGTACAGATTCCAGACTTTTCCATATAGCACAATTACTGGCTAGAGATTTTCCAGAATTCTATTTTGTAGTCCAAATGAGATTTTTGGAAGGTCAGCAATACAAAGGATCCTGCCATTTCTAACAGAAAAATCAGTTAAGTGTGTAGTTATTTCCAATTTTTAGAATCTGGAAAAGAAAATGCATGTTTATTGATAACTGGCTAGCCAGCTACTTCAAAACAATTCAAAATATATGGCAGTTGTATAGCTATCTTTTAAAAGTTTTGTTTGAAAATCAAATGTTACTTTTAAAAATTAAAATGTGTACAGTATAGTTGAAGAATTAACCTCTATAAATTAGCAAATTAGTTTGCTGTCAATGTTTTAATTCAAAAACATTAAATTTATTGCATTAGTGCAATATAGAGGTTAATTCCAAGGAATTAATTTTCAGATTTGATAACCCATAACCCAAGAAGTGGTTCTCAAAGACATTTGTCATCATATCCTGTATTTGGATTGTACACCTGCTTTTTTAACCTGCTTTTTAACCAATAACAATTTAATGAAATGTTGAGGACATGTTATATTAATGAGGGGTCCAAGAAAGGAGCAATACCTGAAAATTACAGGTCAATGACGTGTTTACCAACTATGTATGAACTGCTGACAGGCATCATAGCTAGATAGAGTCCAGGATTATTTAGAAGCAAATAACATGCCAGTAGAGCAGAAAGGGAACTAATTTATATATAACTTGGATTGATTCAAAAAGCATTTGATTCAGTACTGCATAGTTGGATTATTAAATGCCTGGATGTTATTGGGATATGTAAAAGTATTGGTGCCCTCATTGAAACTGTGATGAAGAACTGGAAAACGGAATTGTTTGTTAGGGACAAAAGCTACGGATTGGTTAACATTAAACGAGAATTTTTTCAAGTTGACTCTTTGTCGCTTCTGCTATTTACTATTGCCCTGATTCCCCTCTCAATAATTTTGCTGAACACAAATTTAGGGTACCAAACTGCTATAGATGACTTAAAGTTGTATGGAAAATCACAAAATGAAATACACTCAATGACCAACACAGCCCAAATTTTCAGTACTGATGTTAGTATTGAGTTTGGATTAAACAAATGGGCCACAGTGGCACTGAGAAAAGGAAAAATCACTGAGTGAAGAAATTGAAATGTCAAATGGACAAGCCATTAAGTATCATCAGTTTGAAGCCTATAAATATATGGGCATACTGCAATTAGATAATATCAAGCATGGGCAAGTGAAAAATGTGGTCAGTAAAGATTATATTCAAAGGGTTAGAAAAGTACTACAAATAAGTTTAATGGTGGTAACACCATCACGGCCATTAACAGCTGGGCCATACCAGTCATCAGGTATACCGCTGGCATTATAAACTGAACTCACATGGAGCTAGATAGGCTAGATAGGAAAACAAGAAAACTTATGACCATTTACTATGCATTATATCCACCCTGTGATGTTGACGGGCTGTATTTACCTAGAAAATTAGGTGGTAGAGGTCTTTTTGCAAGTGCATGCTTCTCTTCTTCAAACAGTTGAAGAAGAGAAGCATGCATTGGCAGATTATGTAAAAAATAGTACAGAACCAGCATTATTGGAGGTAAACAAGGGGGTGTTGAAAGTAAACCAAACAAAGGGTCAATACAAGAAAACAACAATGCAAAAATGAGCCAATAGCTGGCATAATAAAGCACTGCATGGGTATTTCCTCGAAAAAAATCAAAGGAAAAGTAGATGAGGAAAAGACTTGGTTATGGCTCACCAATGAAACACTGAAAAAGAGACAGAAACCCTGATTTTTTGCAGCTCATGAACAAGCTATTAGGACAAATGTAGTTGAGACTAGAATAGAAAAATCAGCTGAGTAGTAGACTCTGCAAAGAGGCGGATGAAAGTATCGACCATATGTTGAGTTGTTGCAAGAAAATTGCTCAGACTGATTACAAACAGCGCCATAGTGTAGTTGCTCAAATCGTCCACTGGAATTTGTGTTACAACTATCATCTGCTCGTAGCAAAGCACTAGTGGAATCATAAGCCTGAAAAAGTGATTGAAAATGTGCATGCAAAATTACTTTGGGACATCTGAATACAGACAGACAGGGTTAATACCACGGATATTATGATTGTGGAGAAGAAAAAAGTGTGGAATGTGGATCATTGGTATTGCTATACCAGGTGATAGTAGAGTCACAGAGAAACAACTTGAAAAGATTACCAGATATCAGGATCTGAAAACTGAACTTCAGAGACTCTGGCATATACCGGTACAGGTGCTCCCAGTGGTAATCGGCACGCTGGGTGTGGTACCTAAAGAACTAAGCAAGTATTTAGAAGAAATTGGAGTTGACAAGGTCACCATCAGTCAGCTGCAGAAAGTCACCTTACTGGGATCTGCTTGCATAATTCGCCGATTCGTCACGTAGTCCTAAACGCTTGGGAAACATTCAACTAGTGATTTGTAATACAAAACACAGCGTAGATATCTTGTCTGCTGTGTGGCGGTGGTGGTGGTGGTGGTGGTGGTGGTGGTGGTGAATAATAATAATAATAATAATAATAATAATAATAATAATAATAATAATAATAATAATAATAATAATAATAA
>JAHTLZ010000379.1:3613481-3623588 GCA_023846285.1 Phrynocephalus versicolor
GAAGGAAGGAAGGAAGGAAGGAAGGAAGGAAGGAAGGAAGGAAGGAAGGAAAAATTCTAGAACCTGTATCCTCACCAGGAGTGACATTCTTTCACTTCGTCTGCAGAAATGTGAAGTGGCAGGACAAGTGACGGCAGGAGAATATACAGCATTGTATAAGTCAGTGATGACATTTCTAAAAAGAGGTCTTTGCTTTAATGTTATTCTCCATCTTTTTCTGGCACCAGTTTTGTCTTCTAGGACATAGTGTATATTAATTTAGATTTACCTTTCCTTGCTGGGAATAACAAAGCATCACTTAACAAAAAATGAAAGCCCAAACACACATTGTATGAAATTCTAGATTTAATACAAAAAATGGAAGGGGGGAGGGGACTTCTCTGCCTTCTGGATGTCCATTGGCTACTTCTTGCGCTCCTTAGTTACTCCAAAACCACACATCTCTAAATCAGTTAGATTTGTCAGAAAATATTGCACGGTCCAGTACAAAAAAGAGTTAACTGGCAGTTTTTTCAGCGCTGATCATAGAAGAATGTTCTTCAGTCTTCACTACTTTGCAAGTGATAAGCTAGCTCAGTGATGGCAAAACTTTTAGAGACTGAGTGCCCAAACTGTGATTCAAAACCCACTAATCTTCCGTAAAGAGCCAATATGGCAATTTAACCTGAATACAGGTGGCTGTGAAGGGGCGATGTCGGGTGCCACAGAAAGAGTGCTTAGTGGTACCTTTGGCAGTCGTGCCATAGGTTCACCAACACTGAGCTAGCTTAAAGGATAAAAAACAGGCCAAGACAGCTCCCAGCAATTTCCTCCAAAACCTTGGTGCCTTCTTCCAGCATTTGTTGCCTGATGCACTGTCTGATTGTGCTAAATAAAAGGACTACTACTGCCTACACCCACTGACATTATTCTGGAGGGCCTTCTAATAATGTTTGCAGGTGTGACAATAAGAAACTACCCATCCACGAACATGGTTAACTTGATTATCTCGAGGTCTATCTCTCTGGTGAGCTGACTGGATAGCTCAGAGAATCTCTAGCTAACAAACTATCCTTACATAAATGCATTAGCGTCAGCTGTTCTAGTTGCTGATTTCTTAGTTTAGGTGGCTGTTGCAGGTGCCTGGAGCCTGGCAGCTTTGTGCTTTGTGAATTAGCACAACTCTTTGAGCAGCTGAGCAACACTTTGTGCACAGCCAGACTTCAGTTCAGGATTGGCATCAGAGGTACTGGATTTTGAAGAGAGTAGAAAACAATGCCTAATAATAATTTGTGGGATGGGCTGCATGTTAATAATGGGGGGGGGGGACAACTCTTCGGTTGAAACTTACTAAGGTAGAGAAAAACACCTGGTGACCCCTCTGTTCCCCTCTTGTTTGTTGGTTTTGTATTGTTTTCCCAGCATTTTCTAGCCGGACTTTGAATTTGCGCTATGGATGCGGGAATTGTTATCTTTGTTTTTGTTTTTTTGGACTCTTAGTGTTGTCTGGTGTATTTTTTTTCCTTTTTGGATGGGTTGTTTATGTTATAATCTTCTGTGTAACGCCCAGAGTTCCCGTGGGAAAGTCTGGCGGTTAATAAGTGTAAATATAAATAAATAAAATGTGATTTCCCCTAAGCCAGCCAAAGCTTTTTGAAATGTTCATTGCAGAAAGAATTCATTCTGCTGTGTTTGAACACTGCAAGTTGCGGCCTTTTCCAGAGCAGATGAAACCCAAACAAGCCATCTCTTTTCCCTTCCCTTTATTTAATTTGCTTTCAAATGTATTTTTAGCTTCTGGCTCTAGTTTCTGGAATATCCACTTCTTATTTCTTCCTTCCTCAGATCTAGTGGATGCTTTGTCAAATTTGCATCAGCTTCAAGACAAAAAAAGAAGTCAATTTCTGGATTAAAAAAGAGAACAGTTCATGATTTTTCTTGCGAGGAAGCTGCCTTCTGAAGTGAGCCTTTCAGTTTAACCCTCTCCCTTCTAAAGACAAACAAAAACAACCCAGCATATTTCAGACGTATGTGTCAGACTCTTCAAAGCAGAATTTGTTTTTGCCAGATAGTCAGCATGAATCCAACTGGATAACAAAGAAAAGGAGCAGAAGATGCTGCTCAAAATTATTCCCCTCGTCCCCATGAGATGGGAAGCTAGATGCAAATACATACACTTGAGATCAAATGTATACATAATTCTTTCAAATGAGTACATAAGAACATAAGAAGAGCCAAGCTGGATCAGGCCAACCAAATGCGTCTAGAAGCACATGAGACTAGATATCTGTCTCCTGATACCACTCTCCTGCATCTGGCCCTTGAAGTACCCTGGTTTTAAGATTGGAGGTTACACATCTCCATCATGGTTTGTAACCTGTGATGGATTTTTCCTCCAGGAATCTGTCCAATTCCCTTTTGAAGGCATCCAGGCCAGATGCCATCACCACATCCTGTGGCAGGGAGTTCCACAGGCTAACAGTAACATTTACTGGATTGAAACCCCCCAATACATAGCAATAAAGTCTCATTTTGACTCCAGTCCCAGACTCCTGGAGCCATCATGGCCAACTTGAGTGGGAGTCCATTTTCCTCCCCAGCCACATTTCATAATGAAATTCTATCTGTGCATTTTGACATTTAGTTTGGATGCATGCTTTGCTGTTCCAAATGTAGACCCAGTTCTGGATGAACACTGGAACTCATGGAAAACAAGGCATAGCAAGAAGTATCATGAGAAAAAGGAAGGCTAGGGGAGAATGATTTGGGAGGAGAACTTGAAGATGATTCATTTGCATGACCTGGGCTGCAGCTTGAGCAAGCACAGTTACAGACTAGGAATGAATGATTTTGGAGACATGACTAATGAAGAGTTTAGGCAAGTGATCAATGGACTGAAAGGCTCCAAAATGGAAAGAAAACACAGAGAAAGTTCTGTGAGTCAAATGTTGTGGAAGCTCCAAAATCCATTGATTGGCGAGAAATGGCATATGTAACTCCAGTCCGGGTCATTGTGGCTCTTGCTGGACATTCAGTACAACTGGATCCCATGAGGGACTGCACTTCCACAGAACTGGCAAGCTGGTCTCCTTGAGCAAACAGAATCTTGTGAATTGTCCTTGGCGTGAAGGAAACCCGGGCTGCAATGGTGGTCCCATGGACCAGACTTTCCAGCATATAAAGATCAATGGTGGCATTGATTCAAAAGTGTCTTACCCATACATTGCCTTGGATTATGAGGACTGGTTGTACATCAGAATTTAATGCTGCTAATGACACTAGGTTTGTGGATATACAAGAAGGGTGTTAGCAGAAAGCAGTGGCGGCAGTCAGGCTATTCTCGGTGGCTACTGATGCAAATCATTCTACCTTCCAGTTTTATGAATCAGGTATTTATTATGAACCTAACTGCATAGAGAATAACTGGATCATGGTGTTCTTGTTGTGGGTTATGGCTTGGAAGGTTCAAATGAAGGTAGCAAGAAGTTCTGGATTTTCACCTTCAATAATAGTTTTTGCTTTGAGGAAACCTGTTATACTTTGTCCAGTAGAATGGGTTGCAGCAATGAAGAATATTATTTGATAGCTATTCAGGCTGTTTGGCTGTGTTCTGGAAGTTTTCTTCCTGATGTTTCACCAGGTTCTGTGGCCGGCATCTTCAGAGGGAAAGGAGCTCGGGGAACTAGGAGTTATCTCTGTGCTCTGGGTTATAGAGTGAGTGAGACTGTGGGTTTTTTAAGTTGTGGGAATGAGGAAACCCAAAAAACTCACAACAGCTATTAGATCTCGGCCTTGAAATTCTTTGAGAATACAAGAATATTATTTATTTATTATTATTGACCACGCCGACTTTCCCCAAAGGGAACTCTGGGCAGTAAACAAGGGCAAATGAAACATAAGACAGACAAAAAATTAATTAAAACACTAATAAAATAGATACATAACTAAATAAGCACATCTGGCAGTGACAAGAGAACAGGGCAAACAACAAAGCTGACAAAACAAATGCAGTTACAATTACAATTGCAATTAGCGATCACCAAAATGATCTTTGAAAAGCCATGTTTTTAAGGCCTTTTGGACTCCGCTAGCCGAATCTCACTCCAGTTGAATTCATGTTTACTTGTTCCACAGTACTAGACCGGCCACTGAGAAAGCCTGGCTGCGGGTAGAAACCCTGCAGGCTTCCCTGGGGGTGCCCACCTGGAGTGAGAGGGCTAGTGAGGCTCTGGTGGGCCGGGATGAAGCTGACCTTTTGGAAATATGCTCCACCAGATACTCAGGTCCCAAACTATGGAGGGTTTTGTAAAACAAAGCCAATACCTTGAACCCTATTCAGGAGGCAATGGGTAGCCAATGCAGACGAGTCAGGAAGGATAGGGGTGATGCAGTCATATCTGCCTGCACCAACCACCAGCCTGGCCGCCACATTCTGCACCCACTGCAGTCATCAAATAAGGGTCAAGGGAAGCCCCATGTAGAGATTGTTACAGTAATCAATCCTCATGATCACCAGCGCTTGCACAATTGTCTGCAGGGAGTCCTTGTCAAGGTATGAGCGAATCTGGGCAATAAGCCTATGTTGGTAAAAGGCCACCCTGGACACAGGTGCCACTTGCCCAGACTCCTCACTCTATCAACCAGCTGGCGGGCAATTCCCCTCCCCCCAAAGCTGGGAAGAGGACCGCTGTACCCATTCCCCCCTCCAAGAAACAGAACCTCAGTCTTCTCCAGGTTGACCCTAAGCCTGTTAGTCCTGGTCCACTCCATGACTGTAGCCAGGCAACAATAAAGGGTCCATACAGCCTCTGTTGCAGTGGTAGAAAAGTAGAGCTGCATGTCATCTGCATACTGATGACAGCAAGTCCCACATTTCCGAATGACCTCAGCTAGTGGCCTCATGTAAATGTGAAAGAGCATAGGGGAGATCACTGATCCCTGGGGCACCCCATAAGAGAGTGCCCAAAGGGCCAACAGCCACTAGCCCCAGTCACTGGGCATGGCCTCCGAGGAAGGAGCAGAGCCAGCTCAAAGCTAGGCCACCGATCCCCACCTCAGAGATCACTCCCAGGAGGATACCGTGGTCGGCAGTACCAAAGGCTGCAGACAAATCGAGGAGGACCAGCAAGAAAAGAACATGAAGCATTACTTTTAAAATAGAGTGAGTTTTTTCTTATTCCCTAGATAAGAAAAGAACATGGAACTTGACTTTTAAAATAGAGTGACCAACAGTTATAGTTCCAAGACCCTGTTATGCAGTTTGTTAACATTATAATGGTAATTTTTTTTAAAAAAAATACACCCATTAGTTTCCTGTTTCTCAAAGCTAATTAAAATAGTCACTCTGGAAGAATTTGAACAATTTAAGCTATCAGCCTACGACATAGCATACACTCTCCTTCAGTGTACTTTGTTTTTTTGCCTCTGAACCCACAATGCAGCATGAAAGAGTAACAGAAGGCACAGATTAAATTAGCAGTTGTTCCTTGTCATCTTACTCCTCTATCATATATGGGGCAACCATCCTCCAGTACTAGGAAAGTAAGTATATGAGTTACAGGGAGTCCGTAAAACGAAAATATTATCTCTTGTTAAATTACAGTAATGATGAAATGATGTTATATCTCAATAAATGGAAAAAGGGACTCTCATTAAGTAACTGCTGGTTATTTGTGACTGATTGTTTTCTAAGGTTTGGTTAGCAATATTGAGTGTGGAGAACACAAGCAGTTCTGATTTCAAGAAAACAAAGGCCCCCTTTTTATTTTTAAAAAAGTTCCCATTCATATTCAAGAGGAAAGCAGATTCATACATGGATCCATTCCACATCATTAGGCACATGGCTTGCACTACTAAAATTAGTGGTGATACACCTGGGCTGACAGATGCTCCATAATATTTGCTGATGTTTGCTGACCCCTAAGGGGCCTGTATATTAGAGCTGTTAGGTCCATATGGCAAGAGTGAGGCCCTGAAGCATGTCAGTTTGAACTGGATGCCAGTTGGGAAAAGGTGAATAAAAAAAGGATAGTGACAAACTCCATTTTGTACCAGGAAACACACACACAAAAGGGGAAGACAAAAGAATATTGAGTTTTCCAGTGTTTGGGGGGGGGCATTTAATTTTAATCATCATCAGGGAAATTCTGAATAAGGAACATTTCCTTTTTGATTGTACCATTTAAGAGAGAGTACAATCAAAGCAGATAACTTCATTTTTTAAGACTTTCCCCAATGACGAAGGAGTAGGACCCCGGTATCCACTGTGGATTGGTTTCAGGTCTTTCCAAGGATAATGAAAACCGTGGATAAGAGAGAACGCCAAAATATCCCCAAAACTGTTGTTTTGTGACAGTAGCTTGCTTTGTGGTTGCTGAATTTTTTATTTGATTTTTTTTCTTTGACAACCATGGATAACTGAATCAGTGGATATGGGGGTGTATTATAATTAAAAGAGTCAGATGTTTTGGATTTCCTTGCCCATTTTGTTTCTGTTTTTATTTTTACTCTTGCTCAAATGAAAAGGTAGCAGTTGTTTTCTTGGCTGGATCAAGGCTCATGATGCAATGTTTGGCTGAATTACGCAGAGCAAATTAAAACCATAATTGCAATTTGAGCATGACAGCTATCTTATAAAGCAGCAGGTAGAAGCTCACTTACACTGTATGATACTTCACATTTCACCTCTGTAAGAAAACAATTTAAGAAAAACATATTAAAGATAATTAGATTTGATTTAGATTTCCCGCTGCTGTGGTGTTTGATTGGCATTTGCTTCACATGCAGTATACAATTTCTGGCTAAGGGAATCACTTTGTATCTTGTCCAAAATCCATGAGCAATATCATTTTTTTAAAAAGGAATCAATGGTAATCAAATGTCAGAGTATCCGCTTGTGCTTTGTTTGTTTCATAATTACACAATGAAAAGGTTAGTCAATTAACCGTCCAATTTGAGAGAGATGAATCCATTTAAATAATGGATTTCAGATATAACAATAACAGAATGATACAAAATGTAGACAGTGGTCAGGAGATCTGAGGTGATTCTTAGAGGTGGTGTACAAAAAGGAACATTTAAAACTGTGGCTTTTTTTAAAGAAAAGAAGTATTTCTTATTTATTGTCGCTAGTAATGAAGTTTGATAGCATGTGGCAATGGTGTGTGTGTGAGTGAGTGTTTCCAAGTATTCAGTTTTTATAAGCCGTCTTTACTCAAGTCAAGTAAGTGAAAACTATGGTAGTCCCATTTGAATCAATGGATGGAACTTATGGAAGAGTTGACCTGACACAAATCTCCACTGATTGAATGGGCCTACACTCGTGTGAATTACTATGCTATGCAAGAGGATTCAGCCAATACTTTTGTTTATTGCTGCTAGAGTGATGACTGAAATAGCCATGCCCAGGACCCAGCAGTACTACGACAAGAAGAAGAAAAAGAAAAAGGGTTGAGGAGCCAGTCAGGATTCATGAAAGGTTTTTGTACTTCTAGGCTTGATGTATCTCATGGCTAGTAATGAGGGTTATTGTGAAGAGAAAAAGATTAATCTGGGTTAAGCTATTTTCTCTTTACAATAACCCTGATCATAAAATGTTTCGGTTGATCTCCAGAAAAACTGTTCATTTTGCTGATTGCGCTTTCCCAGGGAAAACCAGTGGGGAGCCTCATATGGAGAAGTTGCTATAACATTAAAAAGGAAAGAATGAAAAATCTACTGAGAGCATCTGAAATTACAGTAAAATATGGAAGGAGGCAAGACTGGAATTTAGAGGGGAAGCGTGGACTAAAATAGCCCAAAATGAAAGTTGAAAGTTAAGGAGCAATGGGAGTGGCTGGTTGTGCATGTGGGGAGAGTCCAAAAAAGAAGTTGTGCTGCTAAACGTTACGGTCCCCATTGCATCACAAAGAGCATAACAAGATATATTAAAACAAGATTTGGACTGGCTTTTTGAAAAGCTGCACTGTACATTGATTGTGCAAAATTTATTTTCTCCAGGTCCAGTCCCAAAACTGTGTGTCTCATGATGGGTTTATTCACTCATGGCCAGGGATGGGCACAAAAGGGGAAAATTGAGATTTGTTTCATTTTGTTTTGTCCCCCCCCCCCCCCGGATTCGTACAAAATAAACCAGTAATGAACTAATTTGTTACTCTATAAAACGGGCCTCCTGGGTCCTAGAGGTACCAAATTTGGTGGGTACCCTCCTTCCATTCTCCCCTTCAATCCCTCCATATCTGGAGAGATTTGGGGTTCAGGGGGCTGAGTTATTCAACTTCAAAGAGGGTGCTCCCAGAAAAAAATCATTAAGAATTGCAATGTTATGTGCTTAAAATGGTGATCCCAGGCAGCTAGCAGTGTGGAAATTACCATGGAGCTTTCTCAAGCGCTCCCCTTGAAGCACCCCCAATTTGGAGAGGTTTGGGGCACAGGGAACAGAATTATTGAGCTCAATAGGGGCTGTGGGGGTAGCTTAATTGAAGGAGTGTGGATTGGCTGGCCAAGGGGGAGCTGTTAATTAACCCTATAATGGTAGAGCATGCCAAAGACACCGACTCTTTCCATTAAGCACCCCCACCTCCTTTGGAGCTTAATATCTCTGCCCCCAGAACCCCTAACTGTTCTAAATTTCAAGGGATCCCCTAAAATCGCTTGGGGAAGAGAAGCCTGCCATTCACATGACGAGATCAATAATTTTCCATTGAATATATTTAAAAATATTTGGTGGGTATAATCTCAATTGCTTTGTTATTCTTAAAGAATCCAACTTTGAAAAAGCTAGGCTTAGCAGATTATTATGATTACAAATACCAAACTTCATTTTCAGATCAGCATTATTCTCGGGAGCTAGAGTTTTGGCTGGGACAATTTTATGGTTTTATATCCTTTCCAAAAGAATCTGTGAGAAAGAAATGTGGAGGGGGGGTGGAGAAACCAAGGAGAACAATTCTGTTGTAATTGAGAAAAATCTGCATGATTAATGGAGAGACTTTTGAAAGCTCAAAATAGTCTGGTTACATAAATGAACCACAGAGCAAGTTAAATGGTAGAGAGTAATGCAGCCATAATAAAGGTGCATATAGTTTTGACTACTTTTTAAAACATTCTAAAGAAATCCACGAGTACCATGATGGACTGGGTCTCATTAAGATAAGGAATAAAATTGTGCTGCCATATTAATATTATTATTATGCTTAGGAACTGCAGCAGGGCCAAGTCAAAATTATTTACTCATCTCTGCTTTCAACGTTTTAATCAGTGCTCCAACTATCTTTCAGTATTTGCTTATGGCCATGTTATCTCAAATGTAAATCACCTCAACTTACTGCCAGCCCTTATTGCTTTCAATTGTGTCATTATATGACCAAATTTGGTGAGACATATAAAATTACGAGATCATCTCATTAAAGACATGATACTGTTTGGGTGAGGTCATCACTATGACTAATTTATGAAGAAGGAATGCACAGCAGCCAGAGGTGTTTTTTTACAAAAAGAAAAACTAACAACAGAAGGAGAGGACCAAAAGGGAATTCATTCATTCATTTGTTCATTTTAAAATTGAGATGAAAACAGTAGTTATCACTCTCTGTAACTTGGAACAATGCCATTATGATGCCACTTCAGACTGGAAACATAGTCTAATCCTCACTCTATGTATCTATTGTAGCATGATGAAAGGTACACACATCCACTTTCCATCCAATCATTGTTTCAGGAATGGTAGCTATTATAATAATGATTATTAGCACTTTCTATATTGCAGTTCTTTCTGACTTCACTGTTTATCATACCTCCACATCTGTATATATCCTCCCACTTATGGATAACAACAGAGCCAATTTGGCATGAGAGGCAAGGTGTAACATTGGGTAGACTCCCAGACTGGATCTGAACAATCCAGGTGCTCACTAATCACTACCCAGCTGCAAAATTCATTAGGTAACCTTGGACCAGCCAATCCCTGTCATCAAAACAGAATTGACTTGATGGCACACTGTTGTTGTTGTTGTTGTTGTTGTTGTTCTTCTTCTTCTTCTTCTTCTTCTTCTTCTTCTTCTTCTTCTTCTTGTTGTTGTTGATGATGATGATGATGATGATGATGATGATGATGATGATGATGATGAT
>JAHTLZ010000379.1:3623598-3646193 GCA_023846285.1 Phrynocephalus versicolor
ATGATGATGATGATGATGATGATGATGATGATGATGATGATGATGATTCTTTAAGGAAAAGTCTGACAAATATAGCTAATAAATAACATTTCTGCATTCAGTAATATGAATGGGGTCTACAAAGCTGAAACCATAATACTGTACTTTTATTAGTGTATAAGGTGCCATTTGCCTGATATAATGCCCAGTTTTAAAAATTGATTTTTCAAAAAAAAAAATAGCATCTTGGGTAGAAATGCCAAATTTGCCAAGTTTCCATGAACGCATGGAGTTAGGGTTGAAATGATATAAAGCCCAAGGTAAGCCTCAGTGAAAACAAATGGATTCAAGTTCATTCCTGTAGAACGCAGGTGGCATGCATTATGCAGGGATAGAGAGCCAACTCATTTTGTTCAGGCAGGAGTGTGTCTAAGCCAAAATTCTGACAGGCAGATAGCTAGCCTGGTAGAGTGGAAATCTAAATGAGAAACTTACAGAAGACTGGATTTTTGAGCTATTGATTCAAATGGAGCATCAGTGCAAACTGCATAAGTTAACCATTTCAATGTAGGATGAAAATGTTTGTGAAACAAAGGTGCTGTAAAATAAAGCTGGGGTGTGCAAAAGAGTCTTCAGCAGTGTTTGAAATATTCATCAAACTAAGATATATTTAAACATATTTCATAATAACTACCTGGTAAAGGTCCCACATGAAACATCATACTGTGAGGTGCTAAAAGAAATAATACTAATAAAATAAAATAAAATAAAATAAAATAATAAAATAAAAGAGACAGCTGCAACCGGGGGAGGGAGGGTCTTTCAAGTGATGCATTTGTCCTCCAAAATATATCTGCTTTGCCACTGAAGTTACTGATATTTTTGTTGCCATCTAGTGACAGTTCTTTTGTCTCAGTAAGCTTAGGTTAAAAACACACACAATATATTTTTATATGTTTCTGTCCCCCTGCTCTAAAGCCTTGCTTATTTTGTGTGGTTTGTCTCAAGAGCTATATTTTGACAGCTCTATGAGTGGTATAGAAATTTAATACATACATACATACATACATACATACATACATACATACATACATACATACATACATACATACATACATACATACATACATACATACATACATACATACATACATACATGTCATTTCCACAGTGTTGGCACACTCATTGGAAGCTTTCAGTCTGCAGTCAGTGCAAGAAATAAATTACAGAGAAGAGGCTTATGTGAGAACTTGGGCTCTATCCATTTATTACAGAATTGGGAGATTTTCCTAGAGGGAAGCAGGGTTCTGGGACATTGTTTTCACCGAGTGAGGAATTCCAGTAAGCACCATACACCTTTGTATGGGGATGAATTGGGAGAAAGGGGGGCAAAATTTTGTCTGTGTGAAAGTATTATCCACCCAGTTTGATCACTTTTGGTCATGGGCCAAATGTGGACATCTTGCTTTCACAGTTGGATTTCTAGGCTATCGCCAGGTCATGTCTGTTGCTGGCCTTGCTCTGGCTTACTGATATTATTGGTTACATCCAGCAATGCCTCTCAGCTATAAATAATCTTGTGTTAGTTAGAGAAGTGCTTAGTCTTTAGTGTTTCCCATTATATACCCAATTGATGTAACAGTCAAATCCTTAGCTCCATCCCCTTTTGGCTGTGAGTACGTCCACTCTAGCATTATGAGCACCTGATAGGTGACGCTGATGTTGATAGCAAAATGCTTTCCAGTCCTGCTTTGTGGTTACACCATGTCTCTTGAGGTAATCTGGACACTTTTTGTGTTATAGCAGCAATAGAATGGTATTTGCTTTTCCCTCATGGCGTTTATTGCAGTGTTTAAGGGTCTACAGTCATATGGGTAGAAATGGTTGCAGAGGTAGTTCTCTGTCAAGTTCAATTGTGAGAAAGTTCAAGACAGGATTTGAGCAAATGGCCCCTGTTGTACACCTTCAGCATTATCACCATGTATGCTGTACCTCATTGACAGGGACTTATGCAGTAATTTAAGGGTGAGGAGGAGTCTCATGGAGCTGACAAACAAATGCAATTACAGATGGAAGGCACTTGTGGTCTGAACAGGGAGGACTCATCACACTCCAACATGGGATTTGACAAACCTCATCCTCAGATCCCAGGTACTTATGGTCACAGGAAAGAGTGGAACTACACATATGTTGGCATATTTTATCTTCACTGTTGCTTTTTCACATTTTAGCATGAAGAAAATCTCAATAATATGCTGGGAAACCACTCAATCAGGGTATCCTGGGGAAGGAGACATCCTTGAAAGTTCAGCAGGTCAGATTGGGGCCCCAAGTGGATCATATTACAAGACAGGGTCTGAGACTCCACATCCATTCTGCAATATATCAGGGGATAAAGCCACTGCTGTAACATTTTGGGGGCAACTTATTTTTTAGTATTTTTAGGCAAGTGGCTATGAAATTCCTTGTGTGGCATTCTTTTTTAAAGCATGCCTACAGGAAATTGTTAGACTCCTTGACTTTTCATCAGCTAAGTTGTAAGTAGGCTTTAAAGATTATAACATTGACATTGCTTGTAGATTTCACAGCTGTTGATCGTGACGTTGGCGACAACGTGGTGGAAACATCAACAAAATACAGTAAGTGAAAGTGGTAAATGAAGTGTAGGATTAAGGGCCAGAACCAAACCTGAAACAATTGGAGGAGTCAGTGTTCATAAGGGGAACTACACAAAAGACCGAGCTTAAAACCCATATATGTTGTAGGAGAAGTCTTCCCACCTTGCAGTATGGCGCTTGTAGTGCATAGCCTTCCATGTGCTAATGCAATTCTGCAGACCTCTAGGAAACATAATTATGTGGGTCCTATAGAAAGAGCTTTGGGCGGGGGCGGGGATTTATTATTTACATCTCTACTTGTATCTATCTGTGTCTAATTTATGATGCCCAGAAATGCCTTATAAGTCTTACCTCTTAAAACAACCCTAAAGATACTACCTTGTTTCAACCCTTTGAAATGATTGACAAGGCAGCATGTCCTCCACTAAGTCCTTAACAAGTAGGAGTCCATGTTTTTACAGGTGTCAAGAACTGTACATGGTCCTGATCCCTTTGGACACATATACTGGTGCCTTGAAATTGCCAACACATAATTGTTTTTCATGGTATTAGGCATGGTTGGTTTGAATTATGGTGATTCCACATGCTCTTAAGGCAGTAAACCACATTACACCTGATCATTCTTTTCTGTCACTGTTCCATTTAAATTGAATGCTATGCTATGAGCTGGACCTCTTTGTCTGGTACATTGTGTGACACAATGGCACTCCATATCCATAATTAGCAATGGCAGCAGTATCATTAATATTCTCTCTCTCACACTGGGAGGGAGGATGCCAGGGAGAGTGAAATAATGTTGTACTATTGTACTAAAAATATTCAATATTTAAACATTTCAAAAGACCTAGCCATGCTACCCAGCTGCAGAAAAAGCAACAAAAGGAGTTGTAGTACCTTAAAGACTAGAAAATGTTATTTGGCTGAGGTGTTCAGGGCTGGCAGTCCATTTCATCATCCGATGAAGTGGGCTGGAGTTTATTAAAAAACCCCACACCAAATAAAATGTGTTGGTCTTAAACAGGGGTCCTCAAACTTTTCAAACAGCGGGCTGGTTCACCACGCCCCAGACACCACTGAGGGCTGGACCACAGTGGGTGGGTGGGGGAGCAGGGGACCTTGCCGTAGCCCTCCCACTTTGAATGCCCCACTAGCCAGCACGCTGATCATCTAGGCGGTAGTTGGGGGGAGTGGGAGAAGTGACATAGCCCACTACTTTGAACTGCCTCAGCAATAGAAGCAGCTGCGGAGGCTGGCTTGCTCTCAAAGTAGGGGGTAGGTGGGGGGGTTGCAATTGGTCCCGGGGGCCGGATTCAGGACCTTAGGGGGCCGCATCCGGCCCTGGGGCCTTAGGTTGAGGACCCCTGGTCTTAAAGATGCCACATGACCTTTTGCATTTTAGCTGACAGCTCCTAGCTAGACAAATGACCTGTACAGTAATTAGCAAAACAACAACAACAACAACAAAAACACAATAATCTTTAAATAAGACATGGTCATTCATATAGTGGTGAATGTATGAGATATAACAGAAATAATTGTGTGCCAATTGAGTCAGTTCTAACTTACAGCAACCCTTTCTGGACTATTCAGAAACAGTTTGCCAGCCTTTTGTTCTGGGGTGGGGGGGCACCCTGGGACTGTGCAGCTTGCCCAAGTATATACATGTTGCGTGTATGCCAAATAATGGATGGCACCAGGCTGCCTTTCCTTGTCATCTACTGGCAAGAAGAAGTTGTCAATGCATTTAGCTTTAGCTATGTGCCTTCAGATCAACTGCTTAATGGTGTCTGTGCCTTTGTGACTTCGTTCTCCCTTTCTTATGACTCACAGGAAGACTTTTTTTTTCTGATAGCAATTCTCGAGGCAGCAGCATCACTCCTGGGGCTACTCTCCCTAATTTGTATTTGTTAAATTTCTTTTTCTGCCTCTTTCTTATCTCACTCGCGCTGCTGAATAGAAAGCTGACATTCTGATCAGGGAAAGAAGCACGGAGTGGAAATGCACATGAAAAGGAATATCAAATTGAAAGTACTCCCCCGAGTGGATACATGTATAAATTGTAAGGAAAAAAATAATCTCAAAATGCAGCCCTTGGGACTTGAATTATTTACACTCTTTTAATCCTCTTAACTTCAAATCAAGATCACTCATATTGCTTTACAGCCAGGCTTTCAATTGTATTATGTGTTCAGGGACAATTTCCTTGTCAATCACTGCATTTAACAAATTCAAAATCCTCTTGGATTTTCTACATGCTTCTTGAGGCCTTAGACTTCTCATCTCCATCCCTCCTTCCATCTAAATCATATTTTCAGGATCTCCATATAGTTGGCAGAATAAGAGTAGTACTATTGTCAGCACAGAACAGGAGACATTCTAAGCCTCTTTGGATATGAACCAGCCACAATGTTATAATGCAACCCTGAGAGTCTGGGCATTTAGATGTGATTTTTTTTTGCTTCATCAAGATGAAGAAGAGCTTGACAGGTAGACACAAAAATATGCCATTAAATTTCTACTAGTTAAAAAAAAAAGTCTCAGAAGAGATTGAGGACAGCTGACCCCAACATGGTAACCTCTGACTATGGTGGACTCTCATCATCTGCAGTTACAATACTCAGTAGATGGACAGGGTGTAGAAGATGGGTGGTTTTCAAAGCACACAGATGAAAGACAACCACACTGCAGCTTTTGTAAAATGTTTTGTTATTTTTAGGGCTCTTATTGGCCAATTCAATCAATACACATGGAGACTTTATGAACAGGAGGAAGGATGATCATGTACGATCTCAGGGCATCTTGCATTAGCAGAATAGTACATGGGACTAGTTCAATGAAACTGACCACCAGGTTCCAGCTTAGCTTATTTTATCTAAACATTATAGGACCATATTGGGAGAAAATGTGCTAGAGAAAATGGGAAAAATGACATGACATGATTATGCTCTTGTGGCAAAAGGAAGGAGGCAGAGGTTCAGCAATGCTCTAGAATAGGATTTCTCATAGTTGTTTCCAACCTTGCATTTTCAAATGTTATTCAACTAGAACTCCCAGAAATCCTGGCCAGGACAGATAGTGGTGAGGGCTTCTGGGAGTTTTAGTCCAAGAACATTTGAGGGCCCAAATCTGGGAATCTCCAAGACAAGAAAAAGAATAAATGTGGTAGTTTTTAGAATGTTGATTGACCCATACCTAAGGAAAGAAGAAAGAAGGAGTTGGAGGGGAGGGAGGAACAGGAACAGGAAAGAAAGCTTATAGTTGGTTTGGAATAAGTACCAAAATCCAACCACCTGGCAATTCAGTCCTCCAACTATAATGGTGGTAAACAATGACCTGTGCAGCAAAAGTTTAAAACTCCTTAGTTGCTAGTATATGTGGTTGGATTCATGTGTTTCACAAGGTGTCTCTGGTCCACTCAGTGTCCAGCAGGCTCATACAACAGTGCTTGCACAGCTACTCTGGATTAAAACCAAAACAAGCTCCCTGCTATTTCCTTATACAGTGTTTCCATTCTGCTGGCCCCCCACCTTCTCAGCAGAACTAACCACTCATCCATCCCAGATTTCTAGCTTCTGGCAGCTTCTCAGCTGATATTCCATTCCTGGATAGAGCACAGATCTTGTCCAATCATCCAAGAGAGCGGAAAAGTGAAGCCTGAGTTGTGGCTGGGAGTGGAAGATGAGTTGAAAAGCTGCCAGAAGCTAGCAAACTGGGTCATGTGAATTGAGCCCAAAGAAGTGGGGGAGAGGAGAAGCACCACCTACGTTGTGGTGGATTCTCTTTTAGAGAATCAGGATGAACCAGTTAACGCCCATCTCTGTGCTGGCTGGGAGGTTCTCAGAGGTTTTCAAATTATCAGTGAGACTTCATGAGTGAAGTGGCTCATGAGATGAAAGAACTGGGACATCACTGGACTGTGATTAGAAATTCTGCTTCTGCCACATAATCATGCAATTCCCTACTGGGGCTTATCTCCAATTGCCCTCATCCTCAGAACATTGGTAGGGTGATGCATTGGAAAAAAAATCCCTGTCATGATGCCTGGTTCTGGAACAGCATTTCCAGAATTATCTATGTGGAATATATCTTTAAGTATCCACCTTGCTCTTGGGCAGGGGGCAATATGTAGCTTGCATAGTTAAATTGTAAACTGCCTAGAGAGTGCTTTAAGTACTATGGGGTGGTATATAAGCAGAATGCTATTTTTTAAAGATGCCAGATAAAGCCAATTTATTTCCTCAGGACATGCTCTGAGTGGTTTTCAACATTGCTTGTTTCTTTTCTGATCTTGATTTGGCACCATTTCTTGGCTATGCTTGGGTCTTTTGTTGTTGTTTAAATTCCCCGTTTTAAGGTGTCCTGAGCTGCTTTGGTGGAAAGACAGAATAAAAATGTGATAATAGAGACCTACAATATATGATCTAAAGCTGCACACTCTGACACAAATGTATTGAAGTATTGTACATCACATATGTCAGTGGCTTACTTCTCAGCAAACAAGTAAGCAAGAAAGCAAGAGAAAAATCAGGCAGCATATCATATTTCTATAATGGCTATCTACTGCCCAAGGTAGAAATAAATTTGAATTTTTTAGAAAGCCACTAGTTCTTCTAGAGAAAAATATAAGGATGTGGTCCTGTATGCTAGAATCAGAAAACACATAAGACTATATATCATCATTTTTTTTAAAAAAAAATGGTTCCTATGTCATTATTTTGGGAATGTCAGTAGACCACGAATAATATTGAAGCAAGGACAGCATATGAGACAATTCTGTGAAAAACAGTATTTGGCAAGGGTGGTGTAAGTGCTTCTTATATCTACCTGTTGCAAATCTGTAACACTGAGACTGACAGCTAGTTTGGCAGCATAATGGCATGATTGCTTTCCCTGCAGATGAGTAAAATAACATGCTTTTTGACAGCTGTCAAGAATGAAGTGCAGATTCACACCTGGGGTTCACAGTTAAGTGCAGATTCACAAACTGTGTTAGAAAGGACTTCTCAGTTAAAGATCCAGAGATCCAGAGATTTTGTATTCATCCTAATGTGCTCCACCGATTCTAAAAACAGCAAACCACCTGGTGTACCAGGAGAGCAATGTTGCAAATCTAATGCTAAACAAAGACAATACAGTATTAGGTTTCTTTGTTGTTTTCCCCTCATGTTCAGGTCATGATAGCAGGACATTAATAACAGCCAGAGGCTATTTCACAGGCTATTGACAAGCACCGCTTCTACTTTTGCTCTTTCACTGCCACCAACTAGTTTCTCTAGTAAATTAATGCCTTCAGACTGGTTTTAAATTGAGTAAAGATAAAATAGGTTATTTATTCTTCTTCAAGTGCCATGTCCTGAGAGAATGTTGGTGATCAGCAGCCTAAACTGGTTTATATCTAAAGCTACAGTATTCTAAACAGAGCAGCTGTGTTCACTGCAGATATTGGCTTAAGTTCTTAAGCCAGAATGTTCTTATATACCCTGGGCCACACTTCCTTTCTATTTTTCTTGAAGGATAACTTGCAACAGATGATATTTCTTATTGCACATTGTGTTTTCGAAATGCTGCAGTTTTCTGCTCTTTACAACATTGAGGATTTCTAACTTTTTATTCATGCACTGTAATACACATTAGTGACTCTGGCTATCCAAGGTATCTTCAAAATTCGTCTGTACGTCCACATTTTGAATGCTTCCAGCTTCTTGCATAATGTGTCTGTAAGAGTCCGAGTTTCAACACCATAGAGAAGTATGCTGAATACATGGGATTGAAGTATTCGAGTATGAAATCTGATAGATTGGTTTGTCAAGTCTGTCATCATTTTCTGGAAGGAATTTCTAGCTGGCTCAATTCTGCAACGAATTTCACGTGTAGGATCCCAGTTATCTTTGACAAAGCATTCTAAGTATTTATAAGATGATACTTTCTCAATTACATTGCTGCCGATCTTGAGAAGGTTCTATGAACCATTTTGTTTTTTTGCTGATAACCATCTGTTTTGTCTTCTTCACATTAAGTCGCAATCCCATGGTACTGCTTTCTGCAGCAACAGAATCCAATAATCCTCACAAATTTGCTGGACTTGTTGCAAACAGGACAGTGTCGTCAGTGTATCTTATGTTATTAACAAGAAATCTATTCACTTTCACACCTTGGTTCTTTCCTTCGAGAGTGTCCTGGAAAATTCTTTCTGAATAGATATTAAAAAGTAGATGTGAGAGAATACAACTTTGCGAACACCTTTCGTAATTGTCATCTCTTCTATCTGACCATCTATCCAGACACCAGCACGCTGATTCCAATACAAATTCCCGATCAATCTGATATCATGACTGTCCAAGCCCAGTTCTTTAAGAATATTAATAAGTTTATTATCATGTTTAACTGAGGCCGTTACTTCACGAGCCGCTCGCTTCGCGGCAAGCCGTCATTTCTGTGCGAACCGATCGCTTCAGTCCGCACGCTCCTCCTTTTTGGCTGCGACGTCACCCCGACCACGCCCCCTTTAGCGTGCTCCAACCGGGGTGAGTGATTCCCCTGGCGGAGGACGGGAATCTTTTCGCTTCGCATCTCGCTTCGCTCCCAACGTCACGTGTGGTCTCGGTTTTTGGCTTTTATTTCAAGTTTTTTAAAAAAATATTCAAACAGGGATATCGATGCATCGCTATATTGTTTCATCGCTTTGTGCTGTTACTTCCTCGCGCGAGTAGCAGCGGCGGCGGCGGCGGCGGCGGCGGGCGCAGGAGGAGCCGCTGCTGCCTCGCCCGGACAGAGCAGGGCACCCGGGGCAGGCAGCGTGCAAGCGGCGGAGGGCGGGCGGCTGTGCCATGCGGGGCTCCCCCCGAGTAGCGGCGGCGGCGGCGGCGGGGGGCTGCCAATGATGCCAGGAAACAAAACACAGGATCGTACAGTAACCACGCTCTGTCGTGAATGACAGCCAAGCATTGATGCATCGATATGCCGAGTAAATTTGTTTTAAAAAATAAAAGGAGAGTGGAACCGGACGTTGCAAATCAGCTTTCTAATGCGAAGGGAGCAGGTGAGGTAGTAATCGATTCGGTCCCAAAAATGCCCCGCGTGAGTACAGAGAAACGGGGGTGGGAGCAAAGGGAGACCACGTGACCACCACGTGACCGCCTCCGAATTCAAATCGAAGGCAAGGTCGATTCGAAGCGAGGCACCTCGTGAAGTAACGGCCTGAGTCAAATGCGCTCCGACGCAGCAAACCACCTGGTGTACCAAGAGAGCAATGTTGCAAATCTAATCCTAAACAAAGACAATATTAGGTTTCTTTGTTGTTTTCCCCTCATGTTCAGGTCATGATAGCAGGACGTTAATAAAAGCCAAAGAAGAGGCAGAAAAATGAATGTCACACTGGTGCCATATTTTGCAGATTTATCCCTAATGAAACTTGATAGCAGAAAGTGATGCCAGTGCTTTTAAGAGCAGTTATATGTCACTCTACAGAAATCAGTAGTATGACAGAAATATGATTACGCGTGAGTCAAATGTAATTCAGACTTAAGTGCTCCTTTGTCTCAACCTGCAACTGGGGAATGGTTCAATAGTACAATATGGAGTGATCTCATTGGAGATATGCAACAATCACAATTTGCCTATCATTTTTCATAAACATAACAGATGCTAGTCTACAGTCAACAGACACACTGCTAGCTCAGATGAGGATGATGTGATTTTTGAAGGATACCAGAGAGATGTGGCAAGTGGGGAATTTGCATTCAGATCTAAAACACTAGGAAAATAATTTCAATAGAAATGTGCATGTTTAACTGCACCAGCATTTCATGATTATTTATTTGTTTAATTGATGTCCTATCTTTCTCTGTTTCAGGATCAATGGTAGCTTAACATGTCAATTGAGGAGAGATATACATTTAAAAGACAGAACACATCTCAGTATTAATTAATTACTAAATAAATTATTAGATTAAAATAAGCATGCTTTACTGAATTAACATAATTTACATAATTAAAATAAGTACGAATATAATTTTAGAAAATGGCAGTGAACATTTTCAGTACTTAAAGATTCCCCCCCCATCCCATAGTTCCCAATGGCTTCCTAAAAAGAAAAGGGTTTCCACAGGGTCCTCAGACTTTTTTTAAGGTGGGGAGAATCAGAAATGTTTCATTTTTAGAAAAACTGCCATGGGTAATGATGCAACCTTGCATAACATAATTTAAAGAACTGGCTTTTAAATGAAGCCTACTCATTAAAAGGTCCTTCCTTATCAGTCCAACTGTGCTGAAAGGGCTATCTAAATCACTGGGTGGTTTCTCCTCACTCTGAAGAAGAACTAAATCCCACAAGTAACTCATTCACATTCATGCTGGGGATAAACAGCTGTAGGTGTTCATTTGACAGGCAAAGCTGAGAAGGAATTATGGAGAAAACAATAGCCAAACTTTCTTTCAATGATTTTAAACAGATTTATTTAACAGGGAAAATATTAGATATATAATTGTTTTCTTAACAAGCCCAGCAATTTGATAACAGTAACCAGGAGCTGTACTCTACTTTTTATAGTTTTTTTTGTTCAATTTATATCCTGTGGAGGGGCATCAGTATTAAACAGTCAAATAAAGGTCAAAATCATTTTCATACAAGACAAGAATCTTAAAAGCTAATAAACTCATAACTATATAAATCTTTGGGGGGCAGAACATGCTTTGCCTCAGGGGTGGATATTCATTCTACACTAGATATGTGAGGCTGCAATTCTGCCCCAGAGAACTTACAGTACTTACTTATGCATAGGACCACACTTTTATGGAGGTATTTAACAAGATACCATGTAATTCCTTGGTGAAATGCCTTCAATTTTATGTATCAGCACAATAGGAGACTAGGGACAGTCAGAGGTTTTCCTGTCACACTGCAGTCATTCTTCATCTCCCTCAAGGCAAAACACGGGGGGGGGGGTTGTCAGAGAGGAATAAGACATGGAAATAATCATGTCCCTGTTTCACTAACAGATACCCTGCATCAGTGGGGCGACACTAACAACCTGACCCTCCCCCTTCACTCATCTTTATATAGTAAACTCTGGCTTGGGTGGCTGTTCACTTTGTGAATTGTAGAGAGCACAATGTTCCTTTAATAAACAAAAAAGTTGTTGCTTGCCAACAGATGGGTAGTAGGGAGTGGGGCAGCCCAAGATGGCTTGAAAGAGTGTTTTATGCTGTGGGAACAGTCACTAAAAGGTCCTCTCTTGTGACCCCATATGAGCCTGTAAGCTTGGTGGGCTAGTTGTGGAGCACTGTATTTGGCACATGGCTTGTACAAAACCAGGAGTAATTGCAAGAGAATTTTTACAGTAGGGAAATGTTGACCTAGGTTGAGAGGAGATTTAAAAAGTCAAAGCTTTATAACAGTGTTTGTTTGTTTGTTTAGAGTATTTTTACCCTGCCTTTCTCCTTGAACCACTCCATGGAGCAAGCTGGGGAGCTGCTCAGTAGCTATGTCTTTGATCAAATGAACACCCACAATGTCCTTCTGTATGGAGCATGGAAAACACCTGGAAGATCTCTAGCTGAGGCTGCAACAGATGACCATCCTGGAGACAGCAGATCCGAGGGTTCAAGCCCAGCTGTAGGTGAATGTTGCAGGGCCATGCGTTTGTTTCATTAACGTTCATGTGCCTTTGTTTTCTGGCTTGGGGCCCAGAGAAATTCACTAGGACTCTCTGGAAGTGCATTAGGGGTCCCTGGAAAATGCATTGGGGTGGGGGTGGGGGTCCTTGGGAAATGTATTGAGGAGTTCCCTGGGAAATGCATTAGGGTTTTTCTTTCCAGTTCTTCCCTCCCCCATTCGTATTTTATTTTGAACTGCTGAATGGTTTTGATTTATTTGTACTTACTTGTCTTTATTATTATTTATGTCATGTTGGTTTTTATCAACTGGTTTGTTTATTTTTGTTTATTTACTATTTTATATAGTATAATGTGTTTTATTGTATTTTGTTTATGTTTGTAAACCAGCCAGAGTAGCTTTCTGCTAGATGGCTGAGGTATATAAATCAAATAAATAAAAAATAAATAAATAAAAGGACCCAAGGTGGCTTACAGTAATGAGGGGCAATATACAGTATAGTCCAGTACAACTAAGACATATTTAAGTTTAAGAACAGGGAATTGAGGGGTATCTTACAGCATTAGAAGGCAACATTAAAGCTAAAAAAGAATGCGAGCAGTTAAGAAAAGAGTATAAATTCCAGGTAATCATGTACGGTAGACCATATAAAAGTTATGAGGGATGGGAACAAACAATTGATAACACAGTGTCAATGTAACCACACAGCAACTCAAGGAGAGATACAAACACAAAGTCTGTGAAGCCATGTATGGTAGATTCATATAAAAGCCACAGACAATATGATATTTTCTCTGACTCAGTTTACACCACTAGATGGAGATGTTTGTAAAACAGCTTGACAAAAGAATTCCAAATAAGGTCTTTTTCTCTTTTGCTCTCCAATGTCCACAAAAACCCGATTGTTTGAGCAGAAATATGGCACCTTAGAGCCAGATGGTCCCTGACCTTGTCAATATTTAGCAGGCCTATCCATTGTCTAAAAATGTATATCCTACCACATAGACCTATACACTGTAGCTTGAGCTGCAAAAGTAAGGATTAAGTAACAAAATGTTGTACATAGTTCCGTCTGAAGGCAAATTGAGGAATTCCGGTAAAATGGGCCACACGTAAATAAGGCAATGAATTGTACATGTATGAAAGACTCACTAAATATGGAAGACATTTGTCTGAAAAACTGAAATAAAAATACACCTAACAATAGGATTGCCCCTTAAACATCATTAAAAATAATACAATGTGCATCAACAAAAAGATGAAAAAAAGACACTGCTTATTTAATATCTCATTTGCTAATTTATATAGCTGTATAGTACAGAGGTTTAGGTGTCTAGTGCAGAGCCAGAGGTTGGCTTCCTATGCATAGAACCAGCCCGTGTGGCCTCGGACAAGCTGCATACCCCCAGAAGAACAAAATGGTACAATGGTTGGTAACTTTGCCTCAAAGTAAGCCCTACTCCTCAGCTTTAAAAAAAATCTAGAATGAATAACATCTGACTGGGATAATTATCAAAAATTATTTTGATACAGAATGACAATTAAGGATGCCTGTTAGTTTAGAACCACCCACCCCCAATTGCTACAGATAGTTCTCTCAACAAACATAATCACAGAGCCCCCTATGATACAAAATCAAGGATGACAGGACATCTTGACCATCCAAGAGGTCAGCTTTGTGCTGGTGGCAACTGAGCAAGCATCAAGCCAGTTGTGTTCCCAATCTTCCTATGCTGAGTGCAAGGACTTGAAAGGCGAATTCTAGAAAAGGCCATCTCAAGACACTTTGCTGCCTGAGGCAGAACAGCAAGTAACACCATTCCCTCCTCCAAGTGCACAATACTCTAAGTCTACGACACACTATTCTGACACATGAGGTGGATGAGATCATTAGAACCTCTTTCTACATCTGTCAGTGACAATGACAAGACATTACATAACTGGTTGATCTTCTTTTTGATATAAAAAGTAAACTGCCTAAGGTTGGATGTCTCAATCTTTATAACGGTTAGGATAGCCCTGATCCTAAGCATGGTCAATCTTACAACCAGGAACCTGATGCAGTTTGGTAGGGGATTACATGCACAATTTTATCCCCCTCCTCACCTCATGTTCCAATTTAATAACGTCTTCTTAGAGAGTGTCTCAGATAAGGGATTAGGACTGATGGAAGACTCTTTTTTGGGGGGGGGGGGGTTAAACCATTTTCCTCCTCTGGAACTGCAAAGGGTTGTTTCACACAAGTAGAAGGCATTCCTCATAAGAATAACATTGACTGCCACCAAATCAGTTCTGCTTTCAAGCGAGCTTTTCCAAGACTTCCCAAGTATCAAGTACTGTACTCAGAAGGGGTTTACCATTCATTCTCTTACTCTGGGAGGTGCACTGGGACTGTGCAGCCTGCCCCAGTACTGGCTCTTCTCTCAGGAGGCACAGGGAAAATCAATCTCCGTCCCAACCCCCTGGCACACCCAACTCACTGAGCTGTCCGACTTGCTTTCCCCTATAAATCTGGTACAGAATGTTCTTCCCCACCAGCTCAGGTTTGGAGATTATGGATTGCGGAGTACTATGGGAAAGGGGGGGGGGACTCTCAACTTTGTCTCTCCATCCCCTTCCAGGATGTGTTACATGCCCCTTGCAGGCCTCGACTGGACGCCCGGGAGGAGTAATTGTTATCTTTTTATAGGTGCATGCTTTATATGATTTCGTACTGAGTTTGGATTTCATTTGTTATTGTTTATAATTTGTACTTTTCAGGTTGTAAGGAACCAACCCAGGGTATCCTTTGGGCTAGGGCAGTGGTGGTGAACCTTCCGCACTCCGGATGTTTTGGACCACAACTCCCAGAGTCCTTTGACTTTGGCAATACAGGCTTGGAATTCTGGGAGTTGTGGTCCAAAACATCTGGAGTGCCTAGGCTTCGCCACCACTGGGCTAGGGCATGCGGTACAAAAAACCTAATAAATACTATCCGTCTATATCTATATCTATAAAACAATCCATTTGTGATGGGGGGGGATAAGTGCCCGCCTGCGCCACTCTGTCAACAATATTGAAGTTTTTTTGGGTAGGAGTGTCACCTCCCTCTCCCACCCCAAATTCACTGGAAGCGTCGTGGAACAACGCCAGAGATGGGGGGGGGGGAAGCTGCGGTCTCCGAAAGTAACTTTTCGCCTTTCCTGGGACCCTTCCTGGAGAAACCCCCTCTCCATCTCCTCCTCCTCCTCCGCCCCCTCCTCTGAGCTTTAAAGCGCTTCTTCTCTGGGCAAACCCACGGAGAGAGAGAGAGAGAGAGAGAGAGAGAGAGAGAGAGAGAACGAGCGGCCGTAAAGCGACAGTCGGCGCGGACCGAGGGAAGTGCCGCCGGCTCAGCTGATGCCGCAAAGGCGGCGCCGTCGGAGCGACGGACGCTCGTTTTACGGCCGGGTGGTGCTGGTGTGGGTGTGGGTGTGGGTTAGGGTGGGGGAGGGCTTTCGCTCAGGCCGGACTTCCGGGAGTTCCCCGCTCGTTCCTGTGCCGACCGGCGACGTGACGCCCGGCGCTCGCTTGTGATGGGAAGGCGGCGATTGTGACCTTCCTTCCGCTCCCAGCCGGCCGCCCCCCCCCCGGCTCCCGCCCCCTCTCCTCCTCCCTTGCCCGGGGCCGAGCGGGGGTCCCTCCAGGCCGGTCAGGATGGAGGAGGAGAGCATGGAGGAGGAAGGAGGAGGAGGAGGAGGGGGCGGCGGCGGGAGCATCAGTAGCAGCAGCGCCTGCAGTGCCAGTTGCAGCAGCAGCAGCAGCAGCGCCAGCAGCAGCTACGAGGCTCTGATGGACGACCAGAACCACAACCACCACCCCTGGGGGGAGGCGGCGGCGGGCGGAGGGGTGGGCGCGGGAGGGGGCTTCGGGCAGCCGCCTCCGCCTCCGCAGCCTCCCTCGCCTTGCCCCGGGGAGCTGCGTCCCGCTTGCGGCCACCGGGGCTCGCTGCCGGCCCAGGAAGAGCTGGAGATCCAGATGATGGCCGAGGCCGCCAACGCGGGCCAAGGGGAGGAGGGCGAAGCCGCGCCCGGCAAAGGAGGAGGGGTCGCCGCGGCTTCGGCGGCCAGTCTCAACCTCAACCTCAACCCCTCCGCCTCCAAGTTCTGTGAGTAAGGGGCTCCCCTCCCGGGCTTCCCTCTGCCAAGGGATTTTTTTTGGGGGGGAAAGAGGTTTGCGCCCCCTCCGCCTGCAAGGCTGGTCACCGAGTGGGGACGAGGTGTGTGAATTAAAAAGCCTTCCTTGCCCTTCCTCATTGCTGGCACTCTTGAGTGGTGCAAGGTTCAGTGGTGACTTGACAGCTGGGCTGCCCGCCTTAAACAAAGGTATATGGCAATTCTGGAAACTGCAATTCAAAACCCACTAATATTTTTGCAAAGTGCCAATATAGTAATTTAACCTGTATACAGGTGGCTATGAAGGGCCGATGTCGGGTGCCCACAGAAAGGGCTCTGAGTGCCAGCTTTGGCACCTGTGCCATAAGTTTGCCATCACTGGTATATGGTCTTTCCAACGCCAGCCACATTATGCTTCTGTTTAAGAGCTGATGATGCCTGAGTGGACGGATGCGGTTGCCTTTGTATCTTGCATGCAGGGCCCCCAAAAGTATCCCAACTGGCTAGAGTGGGAACAGAATTGTAGGCGAGGTTTGCCTTAACTCTGACCCATCAGGGCTCTTACGGTCTTAGGAGAGCTGTTACGGTGGATTCACTTGTCATCTCCAGCTGCACATGTGTCAGGAGATGTGGTGATCTTGGTACTTCAGTCTTGAACTCTTCATTCAAGTTTACCAGCAGCACCATTGCGTTTTCCTTAAAACTCGATACCTTGAGAGATTATAAAATTGTGGATGTTTTAGCCTAATCTGTGGTGAAAGACACAGTTCCACGTATGAAACTTCTTGCTGGTTTTGCACTTGGGCGTGGGTATGGCCTTCCCCTAACCATGCTGTTTGTATTGCTTCATTTTCCACTCTGTCAAATACTGTATGTGTCTTTCCTTGATGGGCTTTTGAAATATAAACAATATTTTACGCCCCTTTGTCAGATACATCTCCTTGGGTAGGGAGGAAATTAAAACTAAGTGAGAAAAGAGAAATACAGAATTGCATGGAAAAAGAAATAGACATATGTTTGCCACAGGCCATTTGTGATTTGTTGATATCTGCATAGTTGTGTCATGAACTTTTTTCTGGCAACAGTGTCTCAGTTTTGCAGCCAAAATCTGTCTTATTGAAAAGGTATGCAATGTCTGAACCAATACCAATAATGGCTTGTTCCTGGCTTATTTCCGTAGTTGCCAATTCTGAAACAAGAGCTGACAAAAGGGACAAGAAAGAAGTACTTTACACCATTTGGGGGGGGGGGTAGCCACAGATCATTTCGTACAGTTTGTCACTCGTGAAGCAAACTGTAGTTAAGACAAGCTATGGCTAAATATAAAATACAAACATTCCTATTGTAGAGGCTTATAGTTTCTAAATCTGCAGGTTTTCAGAATACTGTATGACAAAACATAAGGCACACCAGTACTTTGCAACAGTTGGTTTATCAGATTTTTTTTTCATGCGTTGCTCATCACTCTGGCACCATTTTTAAAATTACAGTGGACCCTTGTATAACAAACAGCTTGTATAACATAAAATTTGTACAACATAAAAAATTCTGGAGATAGGGGAAATTTGCTTAACATAATCGCCTATGGGGAGAATCCGTACAACATAAAAATGGGATCATTCTGTTTTCAATGCATTCCTATGGGAATTTGTATAAAGGAAAATTTGCTTAACATAATTTCATTTGGAACGAATTAATTCCTTTATACAAGGTACCACTGTATCCTATCTTAAGTGAATTCTAAATTCAGCAAGATAATATCTTTCTTCCTTCTAGTAATGAATGTTATAACAATAGAAGACTATAAGAGCACATATTGGCCAAAGTTGGATAGTGCCATAGATCAGCTTTTAACACAGAGTCCTGGTGACTACATCCCCATCTCCTATGAACAAATATACAGGTAAGACCATCTTTAAAATCTCATATATTTAAAGATAGCCCAGGATCTCATGTATTCCTAGATACCAGTGGCTATTTTTATGACCCAATATTGCCTTCATGCATGAAAGAGTTATTCTGTCATTAGTTTCTCCACTATTTGAGTCACAAGTACTAACGACTGAAAGGCGGAAAATATGGATATAATAAAAATATGAACCAGGTGCTAGAAAGATAAGGAACTATAGCACATCTCCCTCCCCTATTGCACATGGAAACTTGCTTCTCCTAAGTTATTGGAAATGCTTCAACCTCCTTTCCTCCAAGCAGTTCTGAGTCTGACGGTTGAAGTATGGAACTATAAATACTGATAAAAGGCAGTAGTGCTACGATGATTGTGAGGGTAGCTGGATGCCTCCAAAGCTCACGTGTAAACCATGTATCATGATTTACAGGGGGAAAGGCCAACTAATTTCAGTTAACCTGTCTTCCCTCTTTTTTGGGGAATATAAGGTATGGATTCTGAATAGCATTTTTAGAAAATTAGTTTTCATGTGTTTTCTATGTATAGTTGAAGGGGGGTTTGTTGGTTTATCAACAAGTGTTACCCCTCTCCCCCCATGAGTTTGTAAAGTACTCTTCAGCAGGTCTCAGTATAGCTAATAAGAAGTAGAAGTTACAATAAAACAAATATAAGCTTGCTTTACAGTAGGACCCCTGTATCCATGGGGGATCGGGACTCCCCATGCATACAGTAATCCGCGGATAAGAGCTAATGCTCTTATCCAGGGTGGCAGTGCTGATGAGACAGATCTTTATTTACAGTTATTAACCAAATCAAAAACTTCTCCTGTTAATGCAACGTCTCTATGAAAATTCTAGTTCACACGTTCTTTGTAATCCAGCAGGAGTGTTGTCCAACCCAATTCCATCTCAAAATGGAGTAAAACAGGGTTGTGTTCTGGCTCCAACCTTGTTTAACTTTTATTTATTTATTTATTTATTTATTTATTTATTTATTTTTACAACTTATATGCCGCCCACTACCCAAAGGTCTCTGGGCGGCTTACAATCAAGGGATTAAAACAGTTAAAAAACATCAAACAACAATAAATAATTAAAACAACAATAAAACCTTATACTAAAAACATCACACTAAAATTGCCATCAGAAGACCCACAATCTAAATTATATCAATTAAAAAACTTCTGGAACAGGAAGGTTTTTACCTGGCGCCGAAATGTCATCAGTGTTGGCGCCAGGCGGATCTCAATTGGGAGGGCATTCCATAGCTTGGGGGCAGCTGCCGAGAAGGCCCTGTGTCTGCAAGCCATCCCTCTTACCTCCTTGAGGGATGGCTCTTTCAAGAGGGCCCCCTGGCTTGATCTTAATTGCCGGGTAGGTTCATATGGAAGGAGGCGGTCCTTCAGGTATCCAGGTCCTAAGCCATTTAGGGCTTTATATGTCAAAACAAGCACTTTGAATTGGGCTCGGGCAGCAACTGGTAGCCAATGTAGGCTACGCAGAATCGGCGTGATGTGATCCCGAGCGGCCCCACCACTTACTAACCGCGCTGCACGATTCTGAACCAGTTGCAATCGCCGAACCGTCTTCAAAGGCAGCCCCATGTAGAGCGCATTGCAGTAATCAATACGGGATGTTACCAGTGCATGCGTAACTGTTATGAGGCTCCGTTCATCCAGGTAGGGGCGTAGCTGATATATTTTCCGCAGCTGGAGAAAGGCACCCCTGGCCACCGAATCCACCTGGGCTTCCAGAGTTAGATCGGGGTCCAGGAGCACCCCCAAGCTGCGGACCCTGTCCCTTAGGGGGAGTGCAACCCTGTCCAGAACAGGGAAGTGGCCCTCTAACCTGTCTGGCGAAGCACCCACTAACAGCACTTCCGTCTTGTCTGGATTGAGTTTCAATTTGTTAACCCTCATCCAGTCCATTATCTGGCCCAGACACGAGTTCAGCACAGAAACTGCCTCACCTGGATTGGTGGAAAACGAGAGGTAGAGCTGAGTATCATCAGCATATTGCTGAGTCCTCAGCCCAAACCTCCTGATGACCTCTCCCAGTGGTTCCATGTAAATGTTGAACAGCATGGGAGACAGTATAGAGCCCTGAGGAACCCCATGACATAAATGCCACGGGGCAGAGCAACTGTCCCCCAGCACCACCTTCTGGACACGGACAGCCAGGAAGGAATGGAACCACCGCAAAGCGGTGCCTCCGACTCCCAACCTGGCCAGCCTATCCAGAAGGACACCATGGTCGATGGTGTCGAAAGCCGCTGAGAGGTCCAGGAGTATCAACAGGGTTGCACTCCCCCTGTCTCTCTCCCGGCAAAGGTCATCATACAGGGCGACCAAGGCAGTCTCTGTACCAAAACCCGGCCTGAAACCAGATTGAAATGGATCCAGAAAATCCGTTTCATCCAGCAGTGCCTGGAGTTGCCCGGCCACCACCCGCTCCAACACCTTGCCCAAATAAGGGAGGTTCGCTACTGGACGGTAATTAACCACCAGCCCTGGGTCCAGGTTAGGTTTTTTAAGGAGTGGCCTAATTACTGCCTCTTTTAAGGCAGCAGGGACCACTCCCTCTCTTAATGAGGCGTTTACAGCTTCCTGGACCCAGGTGCGAACTCCCCTGGCAGATCTTTCAATTAGCCAAGAAGGGCAAGGGTCAAGTGGCGTAGTGGTAGCACGGACAGATCCAAGCACCCTGTCCACATCATCGGGTCTCAATAATTGAAACTCATCCAATAATACTGGACCTAAGCACGGCACACTGGACACATCCCTTGATTCTGCACCAATAGTGGAGTCCAATTCCCTGCGAATCTGAGCGATTTTTTCCTCAAAGTGGACAGCAAACTCCTCACAGCGGGCTGCCGAGTGGTCCAGAACCTCCATCGTATTTCTCGGTTGAAGAAGGTCCCGGACCACCCGAAACAGCTCTGCTGGATGGCACTCTGAAGAAGCAATACGGTTTGTGAAATATTGCCTTTTCGCAAACCGTATCGCCACGGAATAGGCCCGATAATGGGCTCTAAGCCGTGTTCGATCAGACTCACAGTGATATTTTCTCCACTTGCGCTCCAGCCGCCTCCCCTCCTGCTTCATTGCCCGCAGCTCAGATGTATACCAAGGAGCTGTCTGGGCTCTGCGTAAGGGGAGAGGGCGCTTAGGTGCAATCGTGTCAACCGCCCGGGACATTTCCCTATTCCACAGGGTGACCTGAGCTTCGACAGGAGCGCCGGCCATATCAGACGGATAATCCCCCAGAGCTTTCAGGAAACCATCTGGATCCATTAGTCTCCGAGGGCGGATCATCTGAATAGATCCCCCACCCTTGCAGAGGGTAGAAGAAGCTAATAGCCTAAACTTGACCAGAAAGTGGTCTGACCATGACAATGGAGTTAGAACCAACCCCTCCACATCCAGACCACCATCCTCCAGTCCCGTTGAGAAGACCAGGTCTAAAGTATGGCCCTTCTCATGTGTTGGGCCGTTGACATATTGAGACAGCCCCATGGTTGTCATGGCGGCCATGAAGTCCTGAGCCGCCCCATTCAAGGTTGCCTCAGCATGGATGTTGAGGTCCCCCAGTACCAACAGTCTGGGGGTCCGCAACACCAGGTCCGAGACAACCTCCGTCAGCTCAGGCAGGGAGACTGTTGGTACGCAGCAGGGTGGGCGGTACACCAACAGAATCCCCAATCTGTCTCGTGAACCCAACACACAGTACAGGCCCTCCAGGCCTCCTCCCAAGGAGACAGGAAGTCTGGTCAAGGAGATAGAACTCCTGTAGACTATAGCAACTCCCCCTCCCCGACCCTTCAAGCGACACTGGTGCTGGACCGAGTACCCAGGCGGGCATAGCTGGGAGAGGGGGACACCACCCTCCTCTCCCACCCAGGTCTCGGTAATACATGCCAGGTCGGCACCCTCATCCAGAATGACATCATGGATGAGGGCGGTCTTATTTTGTACCGACCTGGCATTCAACAACAGCACCGTGTGACTTGTGGGCTCGCTGATATGGTCACCTGATTCCTTCTGGCTAGGGGTGGAACTAGAAGAGGGGATAGATGTAAGGTATCTAAACTCTCTTCTCCTAGGCGGGCATGTTCCACTCCTACCACCATACCTTCCCCTACCCAGCACAATTCCAATGGCTGCCCCATCCATTGCCCTCCCCCTTCCTGTTCCCTTAGTTCTATTGTGGGTCCTATCTCTTATACTTGATGGCAACAGTTATCCACCCATTCACCCCCACGATCCTACCTCCCATTCCCCACCATATCCATGAACATGCAGCAGGGACTCCAAAGCCAAACAGCACCCACAGGGAAAAGCTGCAAGC
>JAHTLZ010000379.1:3646203-3697168 GCA_023846285.1 Phrynocephalus versicolor
TGTGGGGGTGGCAGATGTTGTTGGAGTCTCCCGGTACAGGAACGCTGTACCGGGAGAAAATCTCTCGAAATCTGAATTTCACCCCCCCCAAGTTATCTTCACACCCCCTTTCCATGTTATTGTTCGCTGATGAAGTAGTCTTGTTGTCTTTAACCTGTGTTGGTCTGAGAAGGTTCTTGAGGGCCTTCTTCATCTATTGCAACCATGAGCAACTAGTAATAAACTACATGAAAACCAAAGTACAGTGCTGATGAGTAGGGGAAGTGGAAGGAAGTGGCAATGGTGGCCAGGGAGGGGGTAAAAGAGAAGCCTTCCCCCCTCCCAGCCTGCTGCCCCCATCCACCCCAATTTTTATTTTTGAGAAAATAAAACTTAATTTTGTGGGAAGCCCCCCTCCTCACTGTCACCGTGGGCCAGCCAGGCACTCTCTGGAGGGGTGGAGGACATTGGGGGTGGCGGCAGAAGAGGTGCCCACGCCGTGCCCCTCTCCCAGAATATTGGGAGCGGCAGCGGAACAAGTGCCTGCATTTCCTGCAGGCATCTGCAGGTCCACGTGGGCACCTCTTCTACCGCTGCCCCCAATGTTCTGGTTGAGCAGCATGGCGCGGGCCTTCTTCCACCACCACTCCAAATGTTCTGGGAGATGGGTACATCATGGGCGCCTCTTCTGCTGCCAGCCCCGATGTCCTCGACCCCTCCGGAGTGTGCCTGGCTGGCTCATGGTGGCGGCAAGGAGGAGGGCTTCTCTCAAAAGTAAGTTTTATTTTTATTCCCCCCCCTCCTTGCCACTCCCTCCCCATGTTGATCACCAACCACGGATAACTGAATCAGTGGTTAGTGAATCAGCGGATACCGGGGTGTGTGTCATACTGTACATTATTATAGGTTTCTTTTCAGGGCTATGTCCTCTCAGTACAGTTTAGAAGAGGTACAAAACTAAGATTCAGTAGTATCAGAGTTCAGATTTCAATACAATTCTAAATAATATACTACACCTATCAGAAAATAGTTCCTGCAGAAAATGATTGTTGCAAACTACAGCAATAAACTAGTGATATATGCAGTAAAACTATATGAGTAAAGGTTGATTGAAATGAATGGATTATTTAGATCCGACATTAACAGTTCTGACTGTATTGGAATTCTGTACCTTAGGGGCAAGTACTTACCGTGTTTCCCCGAAAATAAGACACTGTCTTATATATATATTTTCTCAAGAAGACACACTAGGGCTTATTTTCAGGGGATGTCTTACTTTTGTTAAGTATAATACGCTTGAAGGTCAGCCCTGCACACAACCATAGCCACGCCCATCACTAGATTTTATTATCAGGGTAGGGCTTATATTTAACAAGTGCATAGAAATCCTGCTAGGGCTTATTTTTGGGGGAGGTCTTATTTTCAGGGAAACAGGGTACCTTGCAGGGGAGATAGCTTGATTATTCATACATTAAGGGCAATCACTGAAAAGACACCTTCAGTCTTAAAGGCGAGGCAAAGGACAGGGCTTGTCATGCCTGACTCAAAGCTGAGGTGGATTTCTGTAGACGTGGGTGACAGTGTAGTCCAAACTTCTTAGGGTTTGGAAGGTCAAAAGGAGCCCTTTGAACTGTACCTACAAATGTGCTGATAACTTAGGCAGCTGGTACAGTATTGGTATAATAATGTGTCCTCATTGTGAACCTCCCAGGCCACCCAAAGTGTTACCACTTTTGGTGAATCCTGTATGGGGCAAGCTGCTGTCCCACCTTGCTATGGCAGAACATTCTGTCTGGAGTGGTTGGCCTGATAATTTTAGAAAACCCCATCAGCTAGGTGTGAAGATTCTGTGTTTGAAGCTAGTAGTCATTCGCATCAGGACGGATCTGATGGGAAGTTTTCAATTTGAAGGAATAATCTGTTGTAAAGGTTTGCCTTCTTCAGAATTTCTGGGTTCCTTATTCCATTAAAACTAAAGGGAGTACTGCAGTTAACTAATTAAGATTAGTGGTTGCTATATGCCATGAAACATGCCCCTGTATTTGCTGATAAACATGAACACGGACTCTGCTATTACTGCCAACATCCAAGCACAACTAATTAGTGTGGGCTCTGTTTATTGCAGAGACTTGTCTAATTCTTCTTGGGCAGAAAGACTTAGTATAAATATGTCAATAAGTACAGGCATACCCAGGTTTCGAGGAATTTAATTCATTCTCCAGGATGTTTCATATTGCAAAAAAAAATGTAAACTGGAAATGCACAGGGGTGCAATGCATCCTGGGGAAACTTTAAAAAAATCATAAACCGAGGTATTGCCGGGGGGGGGGCTCGTAAACCAAGTCATTATTTTCAATGGATTTCCTTTTGCATAATTACATTAACGGAGGCGTTTGTAAACTGAGGTACACCTGTAAATCAATCTGTGCTGGTATGTCAATGGTTACTAATGAATAGCTTAGGTCTGACCCCGGCCTTATAGGAATGTTGTAACATGAGAGGACCGTGTGCTGTGGAGTGAAGACACTGGTGGCAGGTTACTGTTTACTGTGATGATGCACCTGAAAAACATCTGGCCTACACTAGTAGCAAAACTTGCTCTTATATGAACAGTTAATGTAGTTTTAACTCATCTATTCTTGGTTTTTCCTACGTCAACAAGATGGCAGAGAATGACGATAAAATCCTGTTGTGAAAGAGGCCACCATAAACTGAAGCTGTAGTGCCAAGAGAATAACTTCAGGTTTAAAAATTCTGTTTGCTCTTTTCTCCTTTCATCTACATTAAGTGGGGAAGAGGTCTGCTATAGTTAGAAAGTCACCAGGCAGTTGCTACATCTTCACAGAGTTCTACAATGCTTACCTTTCTGATCCTTACAGTGACTCCCAGAGTGAGGCTGAAATATCCTTTTATTTTGCTTTAGCCTATTTGCATCATCACAGTTTGAGCTTCATTCTTCTGTGTCCAAAGTCATCATTCTAGCCACTGTTATGTTGGCACTTGTCTGATTTCGGCATGCACTAGCTCTGTTCTTCACATATCCCAGTGGAGAATGATTGCTCACTGCTTACCTCTGGCAATGCATAGCATGTGTCATTTAATTCCAGAAATGTGACACTTCTGCTTCTGCTTCCTCTATAAACCGCCCAGAATGGCCCTGTATCAGATGGGCGGTATATAAGTTGAACGAACGAACAAACGAACGAACGAACGAACAAACGAATAAATAAATAATTCATCTGTTACTTTGAAAATTCTCAGAGAGAGAGTTTGATAGTGAGCCCTTTCCCTTTTCTGTAGGACACAATCCAGCCAGTAAATATAAATAAATATATGTAATATGGTATGAACTGAGTAAGTTGGCAATTGGCCATTCCGTTACTTGCAATGGATCTTAATATTTGTTTAGGCATATACTGTATAAGATTGATTTTGTTCAGATAGGAATCCTTAGTAAAGATAATACTACACAGGTGGAGCAAGCAAAACCGGAAAAAAGAAAAAAGTTACAACGGAATATTTGTATAAATATCTAAGCATTTAAAAGGAGGTGCTCTTTAAAAAACACTTTTGTGGATAGTAGTAGAAGGTAAAGGTATGCTTCATTTCCTTTCTCCTTTATTGTTTAGCCACTAGTGTACGTGTTATAATTTAGTTATTTTTAGGAGATACTAAAAATTCTGATGTAGTTTAAATGTAGAGTAATGAGGACTTTAGATGTGGTGATATGTTGCATATGCGTCTTACTCTTAATGCAACTTTAGTTTTTGATAGTGATTAGATTGATGTGATATGTTGAGCTTTCTAGTTCAAGATAGGGGTCCATTTTGAACCCCACTTGTGCCTTTAAGTTCATAGTGTCATTGTGAACAATAACTATGCATATGTTAATGGAAACAGTTGTTCATAATAGAGTCCTGCTTTGCTTCTCTTCCTACAGAGATTCCCCTGGGAAATATGGTGCAACACCCCCACCCACCCTGCCCCATTGCTCTGTTTCCCAGCAGAATCATAGGGCTGATGGTAGAACGGGATGGTAGTGTCAATGACAGAGGCAGCAGCAATAGGTAACTTGGGAAGAAACACTGGGGAGCTGCCTCTGGTAGAATCCAGAAATCAAATGTATCTCTGAGACTTTGTTTTCAGTTCCTTGGGAAAGCTGACAAATCCGAGTTTTACTTTCTTATATAAAACAGATAGATTAGGCTCTGGGGTCTCCTAGCCTTTCTCAAGTCCCACTGAAATCAGTAAGACTTAAAAATAATTGTTAATTTTGCCTTGTTAATTTTACTGGGTCTAAATGTTGGTTTGTTAATAATATGGGAGGAAGTTATCAGAGACTGGTGCACATGGACATTTCACTACACTTCAGTGAAATTTCACTTCTAATCCATATCAAGAAAATACCTGGAAAAGTTGATCATTATCATCAATATTTATATTATGCCATGAGTTTAAAAATGTACAATCTCCTTTACATTGTCATTAAGAGGAACACTTGCATAATGGAATGAAACTGTGGGTGCAGTGCATATTACGTTATAAAGTGTCCTACGTTAATAAGGACTGCTGTCAACTGATCAATTAAGTCATCCACACTTCTTAACAATTTGCAATCATAATATTTGAGACAGCATTAACTACACAGGCTTAATTCTACATCTGTTGAGTTCTCTGTGGAAAATGCTGCCCTTCTGCCACAAAAGCTGTTGGGTGGCAGGGTATTATGGGTGAAGTTTTATTTGTTTTTAAAATTGAATGTCTACTGGCTTAATGTTTCTTGATTTCCCCCTCCCATTGCTGCAAATTGTTATCTCTTCACCACTGTTCCTGTATTTATTTCTGCAGTTGTGTGTATAAATGTGTGTGCCAGCAGCATTCGGAACAGATGTATAGTGACCTAATAAAAAAGATAACTAACCACTTAGAGAGAGTCTCAAAGGAGCTGCAGGTAAGAAGTTGCAAAATATTATTTTTGACATTTTACTGGGAATATATTGACATTGATTGCTAATCTGAAGTAGAAGTTAGATAAGTCTGAGGAGATGTTCTAAATTATAAATTATTCCTTTCCTTGAAAAATCACTTCCATTGTGCTTATTTGAGCCATGAATTTCCATGGTGGGCCAATTCTGAATCTTAGAAATATCTATATATGCCTGAGGAAAAAGTAAAAGTAAAAGAAAATCCCAAAACAGGGTAGCTACTGATTTATGGTTTTTCTTGAAATGGACACCTAATACTGAATTATATTTAAATTAGAATGGCTTTGGCAAATAGGCTGCTGGTAAGTAGCGTCCTTAAGTAGAAGTAGACCCGTGATTCTCTGACACGCCTATTTTTTTCTTTACGAAGATAAGCAATATTTCTTCCCAACCCCCAACCTTCTATAAAATGGCCATTGCTCACATTTAATCTGTTTGTGCTTTTGCAAAAATGAATTATTTAAAGCACACTTCAAGGTATCATCAGCACATATCAAGTTGCACCTTTACCTAGTTTTCTCAGGATTAATTTGGCTATCAGAGTTTCCATTGATCTAAAGCATGCATGGATGGAAATTTATTCCACTTTCCGGGTGATAAAACACGGGAACTTCATATTTGTACACAAATACGAAGCTTAGTACCACTGGCATCATGGTGACCCAGTCCTCTCCCCTAGAATCAGCCAGTATTGCACCGGTCATGGAAGCAGTCCAGCCAGTGCTTCCCTATGCAGCCAACCACTGTGGAGGAGGTGGGACAGGAAGACTGCCTGCTTGGCTGATCATTCGTCAGCTACACGGGGAGCTAGTGAAGAGCTAGCTGGCCAGGCTTCATCCGCATTGGTGTGCCACCGGCAGAGGTGTCTGCCATGCAGCAAATGGTGAGTGGACCAGCTGATTCTAGGGTGAGGGACTGGTTCGCTGTGGCACCTGTGATGCAGAGATCCATATTGTTATATTAATACAAAGCTCCCATATCCACTGGTGATACAGTGGTCCTGAGTTCTGTTGGTATAGTATGTGCATGAGTGCACACACTCACACATATTGTAAAAGGCTATAGATCCTTCTTGTGTGCTTTCTGAAGAATTCATAGGTCACAGATGGAAATAGGATGCTAGCCTAGGGTCAAATAGAATTATTCTGTGTTATTAAATGGGTGGTCTTATGTATTAATGACCACCCAAAGGTCCTACCATTAGAAGCCCTTAGGTCTTGTACAGTAAAGTCCTATATGGAATTAATCCAACTCATCTTGGATTTTCTTCCTTTCCTTCCCATTTCAAATTTTCTCAGTGCTACTGTCTTTTCTAGTGAGTCTTATTCTCTAATGACATCCAGAGTACACTAAGCTCAGTTTAGCACTCTTCATCTCTAGTGATAATTCCAGTTTTATTTGTTTTAGAACCCATTTGTCTTTCTGGTGGTCCATGGTACATATGTATCTATTTTTCTGCAGTCATAATTTTTGCCTTTTTAATGTTTATTTATTTATTTATTTAAAATATTTTACCCCACCTTTTTCTGTAAAAAGGACCTAAGGTGGCATACTTTTGTGCTTGCTTCTTTAACTTTCTTCTACTAGATGCTCTAAGCACATCCAAACTCACTTGATTTCGGAAGCTAAGTAGGGTCGGCCCTGGTTAGTACTTAGATGGGAGACCACAAGGAATACCAGGTGCTGTGGGCGCCTGGAGTAGGAACTAGCAAACCACCCCAGTATTCCTGCCAAGAAAACTCCATGGACATGGGGTCATGAAGAGTTGGTCAAGACTGTAACAACACAACACAACACAACACACACACACACAGAGCCATTTTAACTCATTGCTGTTTTCTTTCAGTAATGGGATGTCATCTGCATATCTAAATTACTGATATTCCTCATTTTTGTCTTCTTAAATCTAATAATCCATATTTTCATATACAGTAACCCCCCACCCTTTTGTGTTTCATATACTGCGGTCCCAGTATATTGCGGGACTGCAGTATATGAAACAAACGGCCCCTGGGGTAAAGTGGATGGTCCTGTTTTAGGCCTCCTGTACTTACCCGAGGCCTGGTGCTGCCCCGAACGGGCGTCCAACGGGCTTCTGGGGCCTGTCGGAGCCCCCGGAAGTGCTTTCTGCCCAACTGGAATTCCAGATCACCAGAAAGCACTTCTGAGGCCTCCAACATGCCCCGGAAGCCCGCCAGAGGCCCGTTTGGGGCAGCGCCAGGACTCAGTTAAGTGTAGGAGGCCCCATATAGGCCCCCCAGGCCCCTCCCGACCCAGCATCCACATATCACAGATTTTCAGTTATCGTGGGTTGGGTCGGGTCCCTAACCCCCGCGATAGGCAGAGGGTTACTGTAATATGCTCTGCCTGATCGAACAGAGATATATAAAATGCATAATTGTCTGATACCTTTGCCTATTGGAAACTGTTCTGTTTCTTTATGTTAGAGCAACAAACACAGTCGTCCCCCGCCATTTCGCGGTTCATATACTGCGGTCCTGGTATATCGCGGGACAGCAGTATATGAAGGGAAAGGCTTCTGGGGCAAGCTGTGTGGGCCTGTTTGAGGCCTCCTGCACTTACCCCAGGCCTGGTGCTGCCCTGAGCGGGGCTGTGACGGGCTTCCTGAGCCTGTCGGAGGCCCCAGAAGTGAATTCCGATGAACCAGAAGTCACTTCCAAAAAACAGAGAGTGCCTTCCAGATTTCCCCAAATCACTTCTGGAGCCTCTGACAGGCTTCTCAGCCCTGTTGGAGGCCCTAGAAATGGTTTCCGGCAAACCAGAAGTGACTTCAGGATCACTCAAAACCACTTCTGGGGTCTCCTACAGGCCTGGGAAGCCCATCGGAGGCGCATCTGGGGCAGCGCCAGGCCTAAGGTAAGTGTGGGAGGCCCCAGACAGCCCCCCCCGCCGTCCCAACCCAAACCCAGCATCTGCATATCACGGATTTTTCTTTATTGTGGGTCGGGTCAGGTCGGGTCCCTAACCCCCCACAATAAACGGGATTACTGCACAGTAGTTTCTTTTTGAGAGTGTATTGGTTGCATATTGAAACAGACAAATAACCATTTCTTTTAATATGATCCACAGTGGTCCACACAATGGATCATAGAATACATACTACTTTTTCAAGGTTACTACAAGCTTATTTGCATGGTTTTTTTCTCAGTTTTAGCACTGGAAATCACCCTACCCCAGCATATCCAATAATTTAGTAGCTGCTGCCTCCTGCTTTGTTAACAAACCAGTTGGACCCTTAGGGGAGAGTGCTGACTGGTGTAACAAATTGCTAACCTGTTGTCTCCTATTTTCTGACTGTCCAGCTAGCCAAAATGGTTAACAGAGACCCTTTCAAGTAGCTTGGCTTTAAAGTCTAATGTAACAGTAAAAATGTTTATTTATTAGAACACAAAAAACCTGATAACAATCAGGTTTTTTAAAAACATATAATAAATAAATCAGATTGTTTTAAAATTGTAACAATCCTATTCACTGTTGTAAATAAATTTTGTTAATTGAGTCAGTTGCACTCCAATGCCATATTCTTTCAGAGGTTCCTGTGCAACTCTTTTCGATAGATGATATCTTCACATATGCTTGGTTTTTTCAGTTCTCAAAATTGAATTTGTGTCTGGAGAGGCAGCATGTCTCTTCATAACAGCAAAAATGGTTTGAAATGAATGTTTAGCGAGCTGGATGATATTGTTCATCTGCAGATTGGTGTGCACAGAATCATCCCTTTACCCCTTAAGTGCTGAGTTATAAGAAGTTCAAAGAATACTATGTTAGTTAAGAAATATGGATGTTTAACCAAATACAAGTATGTGTATGCAGTATATTGCTATTAGTTTAGTTAAATAATTTAAATGTTTTTTATTATTTTTCTTCCAATAAACTAAAGCAGAAATGTTGCCCAAATAGGAATGGTTGTATTAAACTGAGAATATTTCACCATGTAATGATTTTATAACTGTCTGTTTCAAAGGCTAAGTGGCAAAACTATCCTAATTTTCTGATCCTTTAAAACTAGCCCGAAAAAAAATCTCATTCTAAAAACAAAACCTTTATCTGGCTTGTACTGTATGTAAATACTGTGGTTGTAACACCCATCGGGAATGTGGCTTCATGTAGAAAACAATGGTTGAAATACAGTCGTTTCTTACTAATTAATTCACTGATTTAAATTGTGATTTAAGTAATTTGGATTCAAATCAAGTCCATCCTGCATAGCACAGAATATAGCAATCATTATTTTAAATGATCAAACTGTTATATCTAACTCCTAACTGCTATGAACATGGCAGCAAAGTAATTGTTGTTTCTTGTGAATTAGCTGTCTTCAGTAGGAGCTGAACTTGGATCCACAGAAGGTCTGAATTGCAGGCTGTTCTCTATGAGTGTAGGCAAAAACAAAATCCATTTTCCTGTTGTTAAGGTATACTGTAGGTGGCAGCAGAATGCTTTCATTGGAAGAGTTCCTGTTTCCCTAATGCCAAGCCATCCAAACTGCAGCCTAAAGACAATAATAGGTTGTTCTTGAAATGCAAAAATCTGAGGATTGCCGGTTGCACATTTCAAGGCATAGACCCATACTGAAAATTTATCCCATTGTTTTTTTCTCTCTCCCCCCCCCATCTTTCATTGTGTGCAGGACTGGTACTTGCTTTTTCTAACTAATATTAACAGCTGGAGAACTAGGATGTAGAGATAGATGCCAACCAGTTGTGTAAATGTCCAACATGAGGTTTAAAAAAGAAACTCTGAACATGCTGTGCTGCCAGGATATTTAACCTGCCATGTTGGTTGGTACTGCAGAGTTTTGTTTCATTTTTGTATTGTGCGAAATGCCACATCCCATCCAAAAATAAAGAACCCTGTGCACATACTTAAAAGTGCATCCATATCTGGACGTTACATAAGTGGCCACTCACTATGTGCTAGTGATTACACTGTAGGATCATCCTAAGTGGTTTTTGGAAAGGGGAGGCTGTTTCCATTATCATGGATAATTAATTTTCTAATTATCTTCAGTAGATTTAGAATCTGAAATATTTATTTCTCCCTTTCCATTTAAATGCCACAGTTACCCAGCATTTCACTCATATTTTACACAGTAATTTGTAGCAATGCAAGTTTATCTTTACTTTTTAATGTCTTGGTTATATTTTATTCTTGTGCTACTGCGTTGGCACATAGGAACACTTTTATTTGTTGCTACAGAAAAGTAAAATGAAAGCAACTTCCTGAACTGTCTTTGCTTTGGTTATATGTCTGTAGTAGAGATGGGCACGAATCAAAAAAATTGTGTTTCGTTTGTCGTTTAGGGGGTCCGTTTCGGTTCGTTTCCATTTTTCGTGAATTTTTGCAAAAAAATTGTTTTCGTTTTCATTTTTGTTCATTTTGTTACCGTTTTGTTACCATTTATTTCAATTTTTTGTGATTTTTGTGATTTTTTAAAGCAATTCAACTGTATTGCCATAACGAAAATGAAACACACAACAAAATTTCCGGTGTTTCTGTTCGTTTTGTTTCATTTTGGAGACAAAATTCATTTGTTATTTTGTTGCATAACGAAATGAAAAAACGAAAACGGAAACGAAAAATTGTTTGTTTCGTGCCCATCTCTAGTCTGTAGCATAGATAGAGTGGGTTTGCTTTTTTCAGACATGTCTTATAGTAAGAATAGTCTCAGGACTGCAGAACTGAAAGGGTCTTGGTGGATTGTCAAGTCCAGTGCCTGTCAAGGGAATCAAACTCCCAGCCTCTGGCTCTGCAGCCAGGTACTGAAACCACATTCAGTACCATTTGTTGGTTCATGCAGAACAGTAGACCAAGAATGCCAGTATATTTATCTGGAGGAACAGATGCTCATTCATTCTTGAGACAGTTCTCAGAGGGTACCGGCCAAACCCTACACTGATTTATAGACTTGGCTGCTAGATTTACAGTTTAATCTGGTGGAGCAGCCCAGGTTTACGTGACTAGAGGGGACTGCAGAAGTGCTCTGGTTCATGTTTGTTTAATATCTACACTCCATTAAAAGCCATTGTGGTTCCTTGACCTTAACTTGGCTTTCATGCCACAGATCAAGGAACTGTCTTCTGTGGAAGGTAGGAAACAGCTGACCTGAAATGACTCTGCTTTGTCTTAATCATTAGTCTTTGTTGACAGTGATGGTGATGATTCTGAAGGAAAATGAAAATAGAGTTTTTTCCACTTGACTATGCTTATAGAGCATATGTATATAAGTTCATCTGCTCATCTGCTAAAGTTGGTGAGTTTGAGCCCAGCACTTCCTCCCAACCATGACACTTCTTTCTCTCTGTGTGTAGGTGATACTTATATAACATATTTAGGTTTTGTGGGACTGTTTGCTTCCCTAGATATCTATTAATAAGCCTTGCAGTCACAATTTCACGAAATGAATTCTTATTCAGTTATATAACAGACGCCGTGGACAATTATAACGACTAAATGCTACAGTTTGTGCACCCAAATCCTTGGCTTGCAGAATTGTAATGTTCAAGTGTCAATTTAAATTCAAAATCAGACAAAAATCAGAGACATCCAAGGCCAACTTCTTTCCACATTTGTGAGCGGGGCTTTGGAAGTACAAATGACATAACCAGCACAAGCCAAGCTGAGGTATCTCTCTTCTTTCTCTACCCTTGGATCTGGTGTGAAGAAGGAAGAGGTGCTTGGGTTTCCATTTGTGCTGGTTGGGCTGAAGCCTTCCAACCTTATAACATGGACAGCTGATGGAGAGGAAATGTGACATTTTCACATTTTGTTACCATTTTGAGCAGCTGTCTCTCTTTGGCTGCTCTCAGCAGGCATAGAATCAAACCAGCTAAGGATGACAGGGCATGGTTTGATGTTGCATAGAATCTTCTCCTCAACTTGCCTAGTCCAAACATGGAGCCCAAGAGGAGAGTAGATGACTTGTCTTTGATCATGTTGTGTTCCAGAGATGCAACATGGGTCTAGGACAGTGATGGTGAACCGTTTAGAGACTGAGTGCCAAACTGCAATTCAAAACCCACTAATTTTTTGCCAAGTGCCAACACAGCAATTTAACCTGAATACAGGTGGCTGTGACAGGGCAATGTTGGGTGCTCACAGAAAGCGCTCCGAGTGCCACCTTTGGCACCCGTGCCATAGGTTTGCAAACACTGGTCTAGGAAGAGACTGCAATCCTTGGCAGTTGAGTATAGTTGTGTTGATGCCAAAGTTTTGGCTACAAAAACGTGAGGGCTAAAAGCAAGTTGACAGCTCTAATGTTCCTTATTAGTGGCCTGCAGGTCCCTCCTAAATCTCAAAGTCATATTTCCCCATTCTTCTGGGACTGTCAAATTGAAGGTTCATAGAAATTGTTAGGTTATGGCTGTGTTAGAGTTCTTGTGATTAAACGCTGCTCCTGTAATTAAACACAGGTTTAAGAAGGCAGAGAACACATATCTCAACATTCTTGCCTCTTTCATACAGTTCCTGAAATCTTTCCATTTGATTTTTATATCATTTGCTTGTGGATTGTATTTTCTTTCAGCATATATTTATTTCCCTTCATCTTCTTTCCTTTGTCCAACAGCAGTATTGACGAACTGCTGATAAATTTGTTCGTGATTTCTCTGCATGCACAGTTGATTAAGCTCTGGCTTGGGATGTTATTGAAATTAGAAAATGGAGGCTAGGGTTGGCGTAACTAGGGATGTCTTTTCTATAACATTACAATACTTTATTGCCTAGCATTGACAGTTATAATGGGGCATGGAACATGTGATCGTCCCAGTGTTACTGGACTGCAGCTTTCACATTATTTCACCTTTGGTATGCTAAAGTGCTACTTGTTAGTTACTCTCCAGTAACGCCTAGATGGTAGTGTGCTTCACATTCCCCCTCGTGCACTAACTTTGGGAGGGTGAATAGAGAGTGTGCAGGCATAAGGCAGATAATCAGTCTGGTTTGGATTATTCCTGAAGTGAACCTTAATTAATATCCAGAAATATTTAATTTCCCCATTTCATTTGACAATTTATCCAGCTGAAACCATTTTCACGTTGAAATGGCATAGTGTTTATATGGAGAACCCCAATGTTGATTTGCAATCCCTTTTCTCACACCTTGTTGACATATGCTCACATTTGCACATAGTGTGGTGTGAGGTTGCAGTGTTAGCTCTTCCCTTCCCATTAGTGCTTGCCATCTCACTGTTCCTGGTAAAAAATTTTCACACCCTAATTTTGGATTTACCAGGTTGAGAATTAGGATACAGTCTTCTATCTGGGAATGAGTATCATTGAACTCAAGTTAATTTCTGTGTAAGCATGTATTGCATTACATTTTTACTGAAGGACTTAACTTGCATTAAGAACATAAGAAAAGCCTTGCTGGAACAGGCCACAGCCCATCCAGTCCAGCATTTGGTCTCACATGGTGGCTCACCATTTGCTTCAGGGTATTCCCAAGCAGATGTCTTCACCTGCTTATGATTCCCTGCAAATGGCATTGAGAGATATCCTGCCTATCTCTTCAAACCGGAGGTTGTCCTTAGGCATCCATAATGATAGCCATTGATACACTTGTTCTCCATGAACTTGTCCAATCCTTTCTTAAAGCTATCAAGGTTGACATTCAGCATGTTGAATTAGAAGTGGAGGAGCAAATTAATCTGGGGGAGTGAGATGCTGTAGAGATCTCATTCTGCAGAGATCCTCAAATGAGGATCTCATTCAACTCTTTCTGAATTGAATGAGGGGACATAGTTCCTCTTGGTGACAAAAAAAAGAAAAGATTGGTAAGACTGAGCACATGTTGCACACAGCCCAAAATATTACACACCTTTGGTTTAAAATGCCAAGTATGTTATAATACTGCAGAATGTTGCAGTGTCCTTGTTCAGAATTCTAGCACCCTTATCCTTTCTGGATTTGAATGTCTATCCCCTTGTTCCAACAGATGCTTGGTGTTCTGTTCCCCCCTCAAAGGGCACGATTCTCTCAATTCTGTTTACCATCCATCCACTCCCATTTCCTAGATGAGTTATATATCGGAATGTCTTGGACTTTTTCACGCCTGCTGATAGCTACAGATGGTTTTGTTATAGTTAGATCAGGATCCACAATCAGATAGTTATTCTACAGGTGAAACTCGAAAAATTAGAATATCATGCAAATATTCATTTATTTCAGTAAGTCAACTCAAAAGGTGAAACTAATATATAAGATAGACTCATTACATGCAAAGTGAGTTATATCAAGCCTTACTTTGGTATAATTATGATGATTATGGCATACAGTTTATGAAAACCCCAAATTCACAATCTCAGAAAATTAGAATAGTGTGAAAATAGGGTGAATATTGTAGGCTCAGACTGTCCCACTCGAATCAGCTAATGAATCCATAACACCTATAAAGGGTTCCTGAGCCTTTAAAGGGTCTCTCAGGCTGGTTCAGTAGGAATCACAACCATGGGAAAGATTGCTGACCTGATAATTGTGCAGAAAACTATCATTGACACCCTCCATAAGGATGGAAAGCCCCAAAAGGTACAGCAAAGGCCAGCAAAGTTGCCTGACCTAACCTCCATAGAGAATCTATGGGGCACTGGCTCGAGAAAGATGCAGGACACGAGACCAAAGAATGCAGAAGAGCTGAAGGCCGCTATTGAGGCATCCTGGTCTTCCATAACACCTCAGCAGTGCCACAGGCTGATAACATCCATGCCACGCCGCATTGAGGCAGTAATTGATGAAAAAGGGGCCCATATGAAGTACTGAGTACATATTCATGCTTATACAGTAATACCTCGGATAAAGAATGCCACGGATAACAAATTGAAATTTCCAGATGTAGGGCTGCCTCGGATAGCAAATGTTCCCTATGGGCTGCCTCGGATAACAAACGTTTCATAATACCTTGCAAAAAATGTGTACCCTGCATGCATTGCAGGATGCATAGTTTATGGAGGGGTGGGAGGAGTTAGACAGTTTTTATGGTGTTTTGGAGCCATTCTGGACATGTTTTGCTGAGGGATTTGGACCTTTCGAACTTGGTAAGATAGGGAGCTAGCTTTTATTAATCTTTGCCCTGCTTTTCTTTGCATTTTTTGGCCGGAAGAGGCTGGGGTAGTCTTGCTGGTTTCATTTATCTGTGTTTGTAGGCTTTTTTTTCATTGCTCTGCAGGCAAAAATTGGTTGGATTTTTCTTTGTGCTTATGTTTGTTTGTTTGCATTTTGTCCCCATTGCACTTTGGGTAGTAACAGGCTGGGGTAGTCTTGCTGGTTTCTCTTGTTCATGTTTGCATTGCACTGCAGGTGGATGTTCTGGTGTTCCAGCACTGAAAGCCTTAAAAGTCCATTTTATAAAGAAGTCTAGAGCCTCCCCCAGCTTTTTTGCCTTTTTCGGACCTCCAGAACAGATTAACCGGTTTCCCATTAATTTCAATGGGAAACCACGTTTCTGACAACACATTTTTCAGATAACAAATTGCCTCTGAGAAGTAATTAAATTCGTTATCAGAGGTACCACTGTACTTTTCAGAGGTCTAATATTGTTCTACTTCCAATCTCTGTGCTATTAATGTCATGTAATATTCTAATTTTCTGAGATTGTGAAACTGGGGTTTTCATAATCTATACGCTATAATTATCACAATTATAGCAAAGTAAGGCTTGACATATCTCGCTTTGCATGTAATGAGTCTATCTCATATATTTTCACCTTTTGCATTGACCTACTGAAATAAATGAAAGCAGAATATTCTGATTTTTCGAGTTTTGCCTGTATATTTATTAGTTTACTTCTTGGGTTATCTGCTAATAGTCCAGCATTTTTCTGTTAGCAAAGTGATGTTTGATTCAGGCCTGCTGTGATTTTTCTGATAGGAGAAATTGCAAGTATTAACAATTGATGTATACTCTAATTATCTTACACTTTCTTTCTTTTTTATTAACTTTTTGAAACTAAAGCTATTTTACCTACCAGGCTGAGATCATTATTCCAAAACAAAAGCCATTTCTAGTAAGGCAGATATTTTCTCTCTCTTACAGGTCAGCCCACCTGATCTCTACATTGAAAGGTTTAACATAGCACTTGGACAGTATATGGGAGCGTTACAGAGCATTGTGCCTCTTTTCATTTATATGGTAAGTTTTTAGAATAATGTCTGCAGTGGTGCTGTCTGGAAGAATGAAAAAGATAGGTGCAGTGTAGAGGGGCTGAAACTTCTTTTGGCCCCCCCCCCCCCCAAAAAAAACCCCACACACTTTCAACCACTGGCTTCTCCAAATAGGACTAGGAAAGAACCTTGACTGAAATTAAGTAGAACTGTTGCCACTCAAGAGACAACAAGACTAGAAGGATAGTCAGTCTTGGGTACTTTTCTGTGTTCAACAGTACATAATAGTGACCAGCAGCTGACTTACATATTCTGAGCTTTAATATATATAGATTCTATTACAGTAAACCATCCAGAGTAGTCTTTGAGCTAGATGGCACGGTTTACAAATCCAATAAATATACAAATAATTAGACCCTTGATCATAATTCATCAACTTCCAAGGTGTAATCTGGCAACACTGCTTCCTTTGAAAAGGTGGCCTGTTAGCCTCTCTCTGGTTGCTTTGCCCACTAGATAATGCTCTTATAGTTCTTGGAACAATTTGCTGCCAAGGTTTGGTGGGTTTTGTTTGCTTGACGTTGTTTTGGAATATTTCACATCACCACCCTGCATTCATCCAGTCTTGTCTGATTTTTGGACACTTAAGTCCTAGTACTTGGATAAGAGGCCACCAGAGAATCCCATGGATCTCCAGGTAGGTCTGAGAAAGAATCCTGCCTAGCACACTTGAAAGCTGCTGCCCTTCTAGGTGAACAGTACAGGGTTAGTAGACTGATGATCTGACTCTGTCAGACAGCTTCCCGTATTCCTTTGGCCTGTGTTCCTCTTTCTCTGCACTCTGGTTCTTTCTAACTGTTTTGCTCCTCCATCTGTGCCAAGTCAGATCTGCTTATGAAACGTCTTACAGCTTGAGGGACCTGTCTGATTATCATTTAACCTGGTTTTTCTAAGCACGGTGGTGATAACATCTCAACTCTTTAAGTGATTGGGAAAAGAAAGAGTTGGTGGCCTTATTTAGGAACATTTCTCACTTTAGTATATATCGAATCTCAGAATGCTGCTTCTGTTGATTATATGTGAGCTGACAGAATCTGAAGAATAAGAAGAAGCACATTTTTTTGGTAATGTAAAAAACCTCATATGTTTATTATATTATGAGATTAGCATTTTAATTTTATTTGTATATACCATTAGGTTGATTATGGCTTGAATCTTAGGCTTTCTATTCTGGTGAATGCAATAACTGTCCCCACTAAGTTTCACCTGCATCAGGTGTCTGAGAGGAATCTGACAGTGCAAGATTAGTTTTTACTGGAATAGTAACTCTGTCTTTGGATTACACTATTTCAGACTTTAGGAAGACTGAATGTTTTCTATACAAAAATATCCCCCACACATGGGATATTAGGAAGAAGACTAGATTAGAAGGCTTCTTTTCTATGGCATAGTTTGTTGTGCACATTTTTTCAGCAGTTTTTATAATCATGGTGCTGAATTTCTTTCCCTTCATTCCTTCCCCATCTGCATTAGCTTTAAATTGCATCTAGATAAATAATACCTAGTTCTGCCTCTATTATGAAAACCAGGATAGAATCTGTATGCTCTGTTAATAGTTTCACCTAGATCTGTTCAAAGTGATCATAACTCATGCTTATTTACAGTGCAACATGTTGATTCGCATACAGTGTTTTGTGTATCAGATTTCATTCAGGAGAATAGTATAAAAGACATGCTTTCTTAAGTTAAACAAATAGTATGGCAGAAAATGTTCAATTAGATGCACCTTTATCGGAAAACTGTATTTGTGCTACTGAGAAGCATGTTGTTTTTAATATGATCAGATAGCGTTAGATTGGTGTTCCTTTGTGTTTGTATTCATTTAAAATGAAAGATTTATTTAGACACATGCAACTGGAGTTTTGGAAGGGTTCTTGCTTGCTCCTTTTCCTTTAAGAGAGCCCTTCTATCCCTCTGAAAATGTGACACAGAGGATTAGTAGACCCTGTTAAAGAGGAAGGACACTGCACTTCAAGAAGGAGTGGAACATGTTCAGAGGAGAGCAACAAGTATGATTAGGGGACTAAACCAAATTTACAAGGGAAACTGCTGGACATGTTTTAGCCTTGGAAAAAGGAGACCGAGGAGAGATGTGATGGCACTTTTCAAATGCTTGAAGGCTTTCATACAGAGGAGGGGCCGGATCTGTTTTTGATCCACCCAGAATGCAGGACACACACACAATAGTGGGTTACAGGAAGCAAGATCCAACCCAGTATGTTAGTAATAGCTAAAGAAAACAAAAACAGAGCTGTAGCTATATGGGCGAATAGTTGTTAACCAGAGCATTTAATGATACCGTCGTGTGGCTTTATGGAAGCTCAGTGATCTCAGACCTTTCATTTTGTTCCCGTTCAGAGAATATGATTCGTGAACTATTGGCTGAAAATCTGCTGTGAATAAATTCTCTGCAAGTGCACTGCTTCCTGCTGTGACTGCGTTGTCTTGGAAAATGATGAGAGCATGTGTTTCCTCTCCGGCACAGTACTTATGTCAGTTGTACTGTACTTCCAATTTGGGGATCTTGAAAACAATCTGAAAGAAATCCAGCTCTTCAAAACACCCCTGGTTTGTGAATGTGGGATGTTGTCCTTCTCTGTCCACAATTTAAAATGCCAGAAAATAGTCTGATCTTGCTGTGCATTATCACGCTCACATGACCATCAGGGAAAAAAAAAGATAACAAGTTTGACATAGCAAAGGGCAGGCTGATGGTTAACAGAACCCACATTCATAATCTGGAGGGATTTTTAAATGGCTTTTTAAAATAGAAGCTTGAGTTTACATAGACTATATGCAGATTTCAACAGAAACATACTTCATGTAGAATTATCCAGCACCAAGGGATCCCAGAAAAGTAGCATATAATCTATATTAGGGTTGCTGAACAGGGAAGAACAAAGAACAAGTGGGATGTGACTGCTGTCCTGTGTGTCAAAATTTTGTGATGTCCTCTTCTGACATAATGAAATGGGGAAGCCAAAAGGTTGTGACTGGAACACATGCAGTGGGAAAACTTACACACCACCTAACCTCTCAAGTAAACTATTCCAAGTATGCTTGTGCTGCAGAATGCAACCTCGAAAGCAACCTTGGGATAGGCAATCTGAGGAAGAAAGGTTCTATCAGCTTAAAAGCTCTACAGACATGTTCTGTTCATGATTCCCCAAAAGTGTTCCTTAACCTTTGGGAGGGAGGGGAAGGAGGAGGTTGGAAGTAAGCAAAGATTGTGACTGGCGGGAAAAAGTGTTGGCGAACCTATGGCACTGGTGCTAAAGGTGGCAGTCAGAGCCCTTTCTGTGGGCACCCGACATCGCCCCTTCACAGCCACCTGTATTCAGGTTAAACGGCTGTATTGGCACTTTGCGAAAAATTAGTGGGTTTTGAATCACAGTTTGGGCACTTGGTCTCTAAAAGATTTGCCACCACTGATCTAGAGCAAATGTCATCCGCCTGGTTGATATGGCTGACCAGTGCTGTTTTCTGTTTTTGGACAAGCCTGAAACAAGATTGGGTGCATCTGAATAATTGGTTTTCTCCATAACTGTTTTTGTGAGTTCATGAGATTCAGTACTTTCTTAAAGTATGTTTGCTATCATCTGCTCTTTATTGCATGATTAGGGTCTTAGTATAACTGTTTTCCAAAATAGACCACAGGCCTGTCTTCTTAGGTACAGCAAGAACTGCCATCTCTTTTGTCTAAACATTAATACCTTAAGGTCTATAATAGCCCGGCTCTGGCATATTAGCTCTTACATGATTTGTTTTATCTGTAACACATATCAGGCTTCCAGGAACACTGTTGTTGAATTCAGTTCATATTCAGTGGTTCTCTGTACTTCCTAAAAAGGAAAAAAAGGTCAACAACTACTTTCCCTAATGATGTGAAGGGGTGGTGGCTAGATTGAAGGTTATGAAAGGAGCCAACTTGGTGCCTTGTTGTGATCATCCAAGGAGAGGCTGGAGCTGTGTACCAATCAAGCTCTTGAGGGTTTTTGTACCATATCAGTCACTGCTAATGAGTAGTTTTCTAAACGATGTGAACACTTAATTGTATAGATCTGCTCTGCTGGAGTGTTCTTTGTTAGTCTGGAACATTATGATTTGTTCTGTGTCTGCATTATTTTTGTTAGAAATTAATTGCTAATATTTCATATTAGTAGGCATATTCTGCCTTGCTAAAGTCTCTTGCTCAAGCATCAGGTGAGGGGGTATCCCTGGTAACTAAATAAAAAGAGTGTGATAACAGTACTCCTGCACTCACATGGACTATTGAAGTGGAAATGGTTTTAATATTTGTCCCATCCCATAAGAATTCACTGCTCTAAATTGGAAACTATACGTAATCTTGCCATGACTTGGGCTTTGGTCCATGAAAGCTTATGACAAATAAAATGTGTTAGCCCTTAAGCTGTTATAAGACTCTTGGTTGTTTTTGCTGCAATGGACTTGGACCCCCTTGGAAATTCCCATTCTTAACCTGGATGCATTCATGTTTGACAAGAGGGACTGGTGGTAATCTGATGGAGTCTGTTTCATGGTTATAGCTAAAATACTGCAAAACTGATATGGGAAATTCTGTAGTTACGTACAATGAGAACTGTGGTTGGAATCCTGTTGCACTGAACTGTTTGTGCAACTCACCTACATTTCACTTACCTGGAATAGAGCCTGTCTTCGAGCTTTTCTATGGCATACAGTGTCACCCTGACTTAAGAGCAGCTCGACTTAATTGCAGTTTGACTTAAGAGCAGAATGCTATTGGCATTTTAACTGCTGCCTTACAAATTTTAGATATGGCTCCACTTACAAATATTTTTTTCATTTGCTTGATTTTTTTACTATTTTCCACAATTTTTAGATAGGTACCTTGACTTAAGAGTAGTTCAACTTACGAGCATGCATTCAAAATGGATTAAATTCATAAATTGAAGTACCACTGTACTTCCTGTTATTGATATCCCCCAAAGGAAATGGCCCTGGTGCTTCTTCAGAAGCCTAGATATTCTGGGGAGGAGTAGTTTTGGTGTCCATTAAGGCCTATAAAGGACACATCCCAAAGAATTACACCCCCCCCCACAAAAATCTGGGCCTCCCAGGAAGAGGCACTTGTACATTCACAACAGGAAACACAGGCCCCAAATAACCTTTTCCAAGTGACTGAAATGTAAGTCTCAGCAGGTACGTGTCTGTGTTCCGTAACACAGAGAATTCTTGCTGGAGAATTCCTGGAGAATCCTGAGAGGATGAGTTGAGAAAACCAAATGGTATGCTCTTAGTAAAGATTTCAGTGATGGTCAGTAGTATCCTGACCTTTTTGTTCTGCCAGGTGTCATGGCGACCATGGCTTAATGCAGAGGGAGGAGCTCTCTCATGCTGGATCCTGTGTTTTTTCTATGGCCATTCTTCTGTTATTTTTGTTTTAATTAGATTTATTTTGTTAGGGTTTGTTTGTTTTCTTTGGATAAGTTGTTTATTTGCAATTTGTTGTACACCACCCAGAGTTCCCGAGGGAAAGTCAGGCGGTCATAATAATTAAATAAATAAATAATTGTCATAATATGTAGAATTGACAAAATATATGTAATGTATATTTAACAGAGTGAACAGAGAATTTGTAAAATGGAGTCAGTCAAAAGTGCAGTGTCATGATGTTAGCCACAAGTGCAAGGAATTAGAAATCACTAGCAGGTTAAGTGATTTAGCACAGGTGGAATAGTTAATGACACCATGGTGTGTCAGAATGTGATTGGTTAAAATAATGTCTCTCGGAGGGGCCTGGGGGGTGACTCTAGGATCGCGGGTGGGGTGGGTCCCTAACTCCCACAATTGGCGGGGGGTTACTGTATTACTTCTTCAAGCACCTCCTTGTCAGTTGTAGCAGAATGGTTGTTCAATAGTACTGATTTAACATATATCTGATAATTTATTTTTTCTTGTTATACAGCTGTAGCTGTCCTTTTATATTATACTATTCCTGTGTTGAAGCATGTGGGACATCCTGCGGTAGAGATGGGTACGACCAGAAAAAATTACGTTTCGAGTTGTCGTTTGTCGGGACGGGCCCGTTTCGGGTCTTTTCCGTTTGTCGTGAAATTTTTCAAAAAATTGTCGTTTCCGTTTGTCATCTGTCGTTTGTACAGTGGTTTAGGGGGAGGGGTGGGCTCTGGGAGGCACCTCTCTGGGTGCCTCTGAGTTGACCCAGAAGGGAAGGGAAGCGTAACGCGTAGCCGCTGCGTACAAATTATGTTGGGTTGTTAGTGTGACAGGAAACCTCGTCGGCACTTCTCTGTCTCACTAAGAACATTATGTTAGCCATATTAGCCATAGCCATAGCTAGAGTTGGGGGTTAGTGTGTCAGAGGAACCTCGTCGGCGCTTCTCTGACTCACTAAGAAGGAAAGCATACTGGCGTACTGGCGTACAGGTTACGCTTAGGGAGGGAGTGGGTCTGGAGTTGGAGACACCTTTCGATGCACCACTCTGACCCACTAAGAAGGGAAGTGTACTTGCGTACGAGTTGGGGTTAGGGTAAGGGCTAGGCTTAGGGTAACGGTTAAGGTTAGGGTGGGTTAGTGGGTTGCATCTCTGGGTGCCTCTGGCCCACTAAGAAGATAGTGTACTGGCGTATGGGTTCGGGTTCGGGTTAGGCTTGGGGTTCGGGTTCGGGTTGGTGGGCTTTTTATGCCCTCTCTGGCACATCCAGAAGTCTCAGCAAAACCTGGCTATGCGATTGGTGGAATGGCTCCAAAAATTTGCATGGTCCCATCCCATGGCCAGTCCATCATTGCGCATGCGCAGGTGTAAAAAAATAAAAATAAAAATAAAATAAAATCAATGGAGACGTTTTGTTGCAAGAAAAACCCACTGCTGCTACTATAAAAAAGCAGGCATTTAAAATACCTAATTTTCAAATGTTTCTGTGGTGCTTTGGTGGGTTTTTGGACCATGATTTAAAAATAAATATTGCGTTCGCCATTTTGGATCCCCCCCCCACCGCATGGCAAATGGAGATGACGAGGATGCCCCCCCAGCCTGGTACCAGCAGCCCAGGACAGGAGAGGGGGGGGAAGGCCGGGGGGACCCCCCCCCAGAAACTACCCCTCTCTGGTAGGTGCCCTCACTGAGGCAGGCATATTTCTGCCTGCTTTTATGGCCAGCGGGAATCGTTTTTTTTTTTAAACCATTTTTCTGTGCTGCTTGGCATCGCGCGATCACCGCGATGCCATGAACGACAATGACAAATCAGACCCAATTTATCTTTATCGGGTCGGGTTTGAGTTGGAGCAGAGCAATTGTCGTTACCGTTCCTCGTTAGGTAACGGAAACGACGAACGGAAACGGAAATGAGGATTTCGCCGAGTCGTGCCCATGTCTATCCTGCAGTTAACTTCTTTCCTCTGCTTGCACATGTTGAGTAGTTATTTGAAACAGAATCTAAATTTGCAAGCAACTGGTTAAGTCTAGGGTTCTGAAGGATCAAGGCATGGAAGCTATGAGGGTGGTGGTTGTGATGATCACATAGGTGTGCAGGTGCTTGCAAAAAGTAAAGTAAACAAAGTGTTCTGCTTATATACCGCCCCATACCACTTCAAGTAGCCTCTGGGCGGTTTACAGTTTAATTATGCAGGCTACACATTGCCCCCTCCCAGCAAGATGGGTACTCATTTTACCGACCTCGGAAGGATGGAAGGCTTAGTCAACCATGAGCCTGCTACCTGGGATTGAACTCCAGGTCGTGAGCGCAGTTTTACCTGCAGTACAGGCATTTCACTGCGCCACAAGGCACACTTTATGTCTGTGTAGATTCTCAGCCATCTAGGTGAGTTTATCTGAAAGGTGAGCCATGACAACTGGACTTATTTTCTTGAGAGGTTGAAATGTTTTGCTACTCATCTAAGTAGCTTTATCAGTCTGAGGAAAGTTAGTGGCGAGGCCTCTAATTTATAGTTCACCTTGATTTCAAATCACCCTGGTCAAAATAGGATCATTAGGTGGACAGTGGCCTGAATAGGCTCATTAGGTAGACATTAACCTGAATAGGCTCATTAGATATGCAATGGCCTGGGTGTGTGTGAAAGTCCCACCTGTGCAACCCTTCCCAACATCTGTTAAGTATGGGTCATTAGTTGCTGATGGAGGCGTGAAATGCTTCTGATTTTTTGGGGAACAAACAAAGGCCATTGTCCACCTAACACGTCTATCCAGGCTATGGTACACCTGATGAGCCTATTCAGGTTGGGATGATATGAAATCAAAGTGATCTATAAATTGGAGGTTTCCCCACTAACTTTCCTCAGACTGATGAAGCTGCTTGGATGAATAGCAAAACATTTCAATCTCACAAGAAAAGAAGTCCAGTTGCCATGACTCCACTCTCAGACTTGTACACTGTAATTCCTTTAAACCAATGGTGTCCAAAATTTCGCCCTCCAGATGTTTTGGACCACAGCTCCAACAGTCCTTTGTCATTGGCAATACACGCTTGGAATTCTGGGAGTTGCGGTCCAAAACATCTGGAGGGCCAAAGTTTGGACACTCCTGTTTTAAACTATGTTTAAGGCATATATGTTGAAAAGAGGAACAAAGACCTATATGTTGCTACTGCTGAAGAATGCTTTGAAGATGTATATGTGTGTTTGGGACCTATGCATGAGCATTAAATTCCAGCATGGAATGATTTTGAGAAGGGTGTATCATATGTCTTTTTTTGATACATTTTTATTAAAATTTAAACTACATACAAACAGAATAAAGAAATAACAAACATCAATTAACAATATGAGTGTACCCCTACCCCACGGGACCATCCATGCATTCTTCTTTATTGCTGGGTCTTCTCTTATTCTAGTGATCTTCTTAAAGTCCTCTTCTCCAGAATTGTTGTGAAGTATTCGTAGACTCTTTCCCCTTTCCTTCAACTAATACATAATCTATGAATTTACCCCAGATATCGTAGAAAACGTCTTTTTTCATTTCTCCTTGTTTAACTTTTAGACTTCAAGACAATTTATCGTTTATAGCTATATCCCAAAGTTCGTTATACCAATCTTCCGTCTTAAGTTCTAGTTTTGACTTCCAGTTTCTTGCTATGATTAATCTGGCAGCTGTCATAAGATTTGCTATTAGCTCCTTTGTTGTAACATCATAATCTTTACTTGTTAACAATGATAATAATGCTATCTCTGGATTACAATCTATATCTATCTTAATCATATTACTTAGCTCTAAAAAAAACTTTTTTCCAGAACTTTTGGACTATTTCGCATTCCCACCAAAGATGCATATATGTGCCAAGCTTTTTTTCACATTTCCAGCATATCTTAGAGTAATCAGGGTTCATTCTATTCAGTCTAATTGGGGTTAAATACCATCTAGAAACCAATTTAAAGTAGTTTTCTTTTATCCTGACCGATAATGATCTAAAAATTCTCATATTCCAAATTTTCACCCAGTCTTCTTTCTTTATCTCTACATTGAGATCTTGGTTCCAAACCTCTCTCAGAGAATTTAACTCCTTCATTTCCACTGAATCCCCTGTGTATCATATGTCTAATGTAGGCTTGTCATATGCCAGACCTGCACAGCTCATCAATCGTGGGCAACCCGCAGCCCGCGGGGCCGTCAGAAATCACACCCCCTGGTCCCTGCCATCCTCCTGAACTGCTGCCAGCGGCAGCGAGTTTGGGGAGGGTTTTTTTTTTGCCTGCCTGCCCAGACGTTTGGTCTGGATTTCTACCCTTCCCTTCCCTTCCCTTCCGCTGCTGCTGTGCCACACCCCCTCACTTGGCTCCTCAGCAGGAGTCTCCGTCCTCCTACTCAGGAGTACTGACAAAGTGTGTGTGCATGCGCACTTCTGAAAGTAGCCCTCAGGGACATGCGATGCTTCTGAAAGTAGCCCCCAGGGACGTGTGGCAGCTGAAAGGAGCTGGCGGGTTGTTCAAAGTTTGACAGCCATGTCATATGCCATTAAGTTACCCTCAACGTATGGGAATCCGAATTGCATTTTCAAGATATGTGGTATATTGAAGGGAGGGTTTACTGTTGCCTCCTCTCAGTGAGTTACCATGTCTATGAACGAATTTGAACCTAAGTTTCCTGAGTCCTATTCCATTTCTGCCCAATTCGGTTTACAAATGCCTCCGTTAACGTAATGTTTTAGACCAAGAAAGGAAATCCAATGAAAATAATGCCTTGCCTCAGTTTACAAAAAAAAAAAATCTGCAGTACCTCAGTTTATGATCCCCCCAATGCGTTGCAAAAGAAGTATCCAGGATGCGCTGCTCCTCTGTGTGTTTCTGGCTTACAAATTTTCAGCAATACGAAACATCCCAGAGAACACATTAAATTCTTGGACCGAGATATGCCTGTGAATTGATTCCTATTCTGATATTCTAGTCCAGTGTCATTGAATTAAGTGTGGCTTTGGCATCTCTCAATCTTATAGCATGGCATTCTTTTCAACAGGTTGTTCTGTTGAGGCTGTTGTAACACGCTAAATACTTGAGTGTTTGAAAGGAAGAGTTCTTCATTAGAAAAGCATACCATCTACAGGTGAAACTCAAAAAATAAGAATATTGTGCAAATGTTCATTTATTTCAGTACGTCAACTTCAAAAGGTGAAACTGATAAATGAGATAGACTCATTACATGCAAAGCAAGATATGTCAAGTCTTACTTTGGTATAATTGGGATGATTATGGCACACAGCTTATGAAAACCCCAAATTCACAATCTCAGAAATTTAGTATATTACATGACATCAATAACACAGGGATTGGAAATAGAACACTATCAGACCTCTGAAAGTATAAGCATTCATATGTACTCAGTTATTGGTTTGGCCCCCTTTTGCATCAATTACTGCTTCAATGCGCCGTGGTATGGATGCTATCAGCCTGTGGCACTGCTGAGGTTTTATGGAAGATGCTTCAGTAGCGGCCTCCAGCTCCAGCGCATTGTTCGGTCTCATGTCCCTCATATTTCTCTTGGCAATGCCCCATAGATTCTCTATGAGGTTCAGGTCAAGCGAGTTTGCTGGCCGGTCAAGCACAGTAATCCCATGGCCATTGAACCAGCTTTTGGTACTTTTGGCAGTGTGGGCAGGTGCCAAGTCCTGCTGGAAAATGAAGTCAGCATCCCCATAAACATCGTCTGCGGAAGGAAGCATGAAATGCTCCAAAATTTCCTGGTAGACAGCTGCATTGACCCTGGACTTAATGAAGCACAGTGGACCAACAGCAGCAGATGTCATGGCCCCCACTATCAACGCAGACTGTGGAAACTTCACATTGGACTTCCGGCATTGTGCATTGTGTGCCTCTCCATTCTTTTCCAGTCTCCGAGTCCTTGGTTCCCAAATGAGATGCAAAAGTTGCTGTCATCAGAAAAGAGGACTTTGGACCACTAGCAACAGTGTTCAGGAGCGGTTTGACAAGAGGAATACGACATTTGCAGCCCATGTTCAGATTCTGTCTATGTGTGGTGGCTCTTGATGCACTAACTCCAGTCTCAGTCCACTCCTTGTGAAAGTCCCCAACACTTTTGAATTGCCTTTTCCTGATAATCCTCTCCAGGCTGTGCTCATCCCTCCTGCTTGTGCACGTTTTTCTTCCACACTTTTCCCTTTCCACATAACTTTCTATTGATGTGCTTTGATACAGCACTTTGGAAACATCCAACTTCTTTTGCAATCTGTACCTTTTGGGGCTTTCCCTCCTTATGGAGGGTGCCAATGATGGTTCTACTTTGTGGACTTTGTGAAGCCACACAGATGGGTTTCCCGATGTGCGTGTGCAAGGCCCCAGGTGATCCTTGCAACAGGAAAGATCGTTTGTCTCCTACTGCACATGAGTAGGCAGCTTCCTGCCCAAACACCTCAGTTCTCTCCAACCGCAGTGTTAGAAGGTTCTCTTTGGTTAATCTCCTTGATTTTCAGTATTTCTACTGTTGTTTTGAGAATTTCTTGTCTTTTATGGCATTTTTGCCATCATTTAAATGTGGTACGTCCTGTGCAGGGAAAATTCCCCACACTGACAGACATTCAGAGTGGTTTTATTACCTCAGAGAACGTCACCACTCCTATTACTGCATATTCTGCAAGTGTTTTAGTAAGCAAGCAGTAAAAAACAGAAGAAATTGCATGAATACTTAGCTCTTAGAGAAAGCATCGAGTCCTCAAATGAAAAAGACTCAATCATCCCAACTCTCTCCTCCTGCCTCTCAGGCGTCAAAGAGAGAGACATTCCGTTTCACCATCCTAAACCTAGGTTTACTGGTCACCTTTATGGTAAAATCTTGTCTGTCTTTCATTCAAATGATTGAGGAAGCCATTAAAGAGCTGGCTCTACAGAGAGTTTCCCGTAGGATCAAATCCATCTATAAGGTGTTTGATGGGAAGGCTCCTTTTCTTCAAAAACACTCCACTCCTACCTCAGTTGTAGTGGCAGCTTCCCAGGTACAGTCCCGTACCAGACAAACTCCAGTTCCTCCCTCAAAAGAAGGAAGGAAGCTTGATAACTCAGCAAGAAACATTTACTCTTCTTCTTCCCTCATCTGTAAAATTTGTAATTATCAGAGATAATGGGGGGCTTACCAGCATTATCCGACCTGCAGATGTTCTTGGATCTTCTGCCAGAAGATAAAAAGGCTAATGCATCTACAATTTTTGAGGAATCGATGGCTTTAGTGCAGTGGTGGCAAACCTTCGGCATTGTGGGAGTTGTGGTCCAAAACATCTGGCGTGCCAAAGGTTTGCCATCACTGCTTTAGCAGCTCAGCAGATGTTCTCTGCTTGCCACACTTGGGACCACACAATGAACATATTGGGTTCTTTGGCGACATGCGTGGCTCAGATCCACAAGACTCTGATGACAACAAGGCTCGTATTGAGCAACTTCCTTTCAATGGTGAGGGCCTGTTCCATACCTCTACAGATGACATTATGGAGGAACATCAGAAGAAACAGACCACGGCTAAACATTTAAATGTGACCACTCAGTCTCAGCAGCGGCCCTTTCATTTTCCCTGGAGAAAACAACCATTCCAACAATCCTGTCAATCTGTTTACTCAAAACTACAATGCAGAAACAAGTACTAGATCCTCTTCCTTTAACACCTACACTTCTTCAAAATCCAGGAAGCCTTGATCAACCTCATCTCAATCTTCTTTTGACTCTTGAGACAATATACATCTGGCTCCTTATCTTCCAGCTTGGGAAACAGTTACATCAGACCGTTGGGTTCTTTCTATAATAGCTCCTCTCAGAAACTTTTAATTCTACGGATCCTTCCCCCTGTCTTTGCTGTTTCTTTGCTGTTAGAAAAGTGTGCCATTCAACCTGTTTCCCAGACTGCTCAAAATCTTCTTCACCTCTCAAGATACTGTACTTCAAGGTTCCAAAGAAGGACGAAGGCCTTCGTTCAATTCTGGATCTACAGCAGCTAAACAAACACATGCTTCAGACAAAATTCAGAATGGTTGCATTGGAGAAGATCATTCCTCTACTCCAAAAAGGAGATTGGTTCTGGGTCATAGACCTCAAGGATGCTTAGTTTCACATCTCCATCCACCCATCCTACAGAAGGTACCTTTGTTTTGCAATCGGAGAACAAGTTTACCAATATAGAGCCCTTCCTTTCAGGTTGGCAACGGCACCCCGAGTGTTCACCAAGTGCATGGCTCCAGTCAGAACTTACGGTGCCTGTGTGTTCTCGTACCTCGACAATTGGCTCGTGGTGTCTCCTTGGAAAGAAAAAGCCCAAAAGGACATTAACTTTGTTTTGTACCCCCTACACACCTTAGGACTGCAAATAAATATAAAAAGTCCCACGTTTACCTGGCGCAAAGGGTCACCTACATCGGAGCAGTACTCGATTCCTCTTTGGCATGGGCGTTTTCTCCAGTGGGCTGTCTAGACGACATGGTTTCACTGATTCCGTTCTTCAAACCTTGGGAGTTGTCTGCCTGCACAAATGGCTCAAAGATTACTGGAGTTAGTGACCTCAACCACCTCGGTCATACCACACTCCCACTTAAAACTCTGTTCTCTACAAGCCTAGTACCTGGCTCTATTTGATCACCTGCAATAACATCCCTAGGGCATCTGTATGAAGTCTACCACATCTTTCGGCAGAGCTGTCTTGTCCTTTGTGATGGCGTGACTTCCCACCATCCTGTGAGTATGCTTGCAATCACCCATCTGTGTGGCTTCACGAAGGTCATGAAGGAGAAGAACTAGTTACTTACCTGTAAACGTGGTTCTTTGAGTGGACCTTTGTGAAGTCACACAGCACCCGACGTCCTCCCCTCTGGTGATCACGCTGTCTGGTACTTGCCTTACACGCTGCGGCTAGGAGGGAACTGAGGCATTTGGGTGGGAAGCCTCCTACTGCTGCACAGTTGGAGGGGGAGGAGACTAATGATCTTTCCTATTGCTAGGAAAGTCCAGGGCCTCATACATGCATGTCAAGAAACCCATCTGTGTGGCTTCATGAAGGTCCACTTGAAGAACCACCTTTACAGGTAAGTAACTGGTTCTTTTCTGCACAACTGTCAGGTAAGCAGTCTTTCCCATGGTTGTGATTCTTACTGAACCAGCCTGAGAAACCATTTAAAGGCTCAGGAACACTTTGCAGGTGTTATGGATTCATTAGCTTACTAGAGTGGGACCCTTTGAGCCAAGAATATTGAACCTTTTTGCACTATTCTAATTTTCTGAGATTGTGAATTTGGGGTTTTTATAAGCTGTATGCTATAATCATTACAGTTATACCAAAGTAAGGCGTGACATATCTCGCTTTGCATGTAATGTGTCTATCTCATATATGAGTTTTACCTTTTGAGTTGACTTACTGAAATAGATGAACATTTGCACGATATTCTAATTTTTTGAGTTTCACCTGTATGGTTCCAGTCAGGATGAGCAATTACCACATCTGCACCTTAAGGCAGCTTTGTGAATGTCACTGGGTGTTCCCTGGTAGGAGGCTACCATTCTGTGTTTCCACCACAACTGGCTGTGGTGGAAAGGACTCTCTTTTTCCAGTGACCAGCATTCGCATCTAACAAACTGGTGGAGAAGGGTGGAGTAATGCATCTCTTCCCTGCTATCTCAGTCACTTGCCTGTGTGGAATTTCTTTGTCATCTAATATAACCAGGTGGGTTGTTAAATACAAGACCGGCTAAAGGTCTTGTTAGAAACTACTTTTTTAGTTGGTGGCCAGAAAGCAAGTTGTGTGCTTCTAGCTGACCTGTAATTTAGTAATACCTCATATTTCAGGGTCCCCGGCGTGACACTTACATTTGCATGTCCTTGTGTGATAAATAGGAGTAGGAAGGGCACTTGAGGAGGGGTATGTGAGTAAGGCAAACAGTGCTGCTGTTTCTTAAGATTAGGAAAAGGAGACAGAAGGGCTGAAATTTTCCCAGAGAGTTGATGGTAAACCTGACCATTGCTATCTTGAAATTCCGTGTTGTTGCTTTTATAATTAAAATGGCAAAAGAAGGGTATCTCAGCAGAGAGGTTTCGGCAGGCATAGGTGAACTCCCATATGAGCAAAATGCTCAGTTACTGTGATCTTCTCTTATGTGGTTTGATTAAGACACAGGACACCAGTTGGACATGAGGTTTAGCATCTTTTTAGAAATTACCAATTGAGGTAGTTTTCTGATGGTAGGAAGAAGAGAATTGGTGAACAATGATTACTGTCTGAGAAGGTTCACAGGGTTGTTTTTGTGTTGCTATAATTTGCAAACAATGTGTTCTCTTCTTTTTCAGAATAAGTTTTACATAGAAACCAAACTTAACCGAGACTTAAGAAATGACCTTATAAAATTGTTTACGGAACATGTTGCAGAAAAGCACATTTACAGCCTGATGCGTAAGTAAAGATTTTGGGCTTGCTTTTTTTCTAGAAACAAGAATAGTTCAATCTTTTATGTTGCAGAGGTTCAGGTTCTTGATAGGTATAAATAAAGAGGCATACTCAATGTCAATACTGTTTCATTGGAACTTAATTCAAAGTAGGATCAATTGATTAAAATACTGTGTTTTACCCCGTATTTCTCCTTTAAAAGGATCAAAGGCTGCATACATCACTGAAAAGCAGCATTTAAAGTTATAAACAAAGATGCAAATACTTAAAAGGATCAAGCAAATGCCACACTAGAAGACAGTAAACAGAAGCGACACCGAAAACACATTCAAAGTACCGTAGTAAAACATAACCATTAGTTTTAAAACCCCATTCAGGCAGCCAGTCAATTAAGAGTCTTTAGTTGCTTACAAAAGGACAAAAAAGATAGAAACAGCCTGGGAGGAAGTTCCAAAGTCTGGAAGCAACAACAGAAATAGCCCTCTCCTGTGTCCCCTAAAAATGGACCTGTGAAGGCGGTGAGACTGAGATGATCTTAAGACCTGGACAGGGAAACATGTTTCTTGAGATAGTTTGGATCCAAGCCATTTAGGACTTTATCGGTTAGACCAAACACTTTGAATTGTGTCTCGAAATGGATCGGCAGCCAGTGGAGCTGCTGTATCTGGAGGATTATGTAATCTATGTGACCCAGTTAGCAATTGGATTGCCATGTTTGGACCCCCTCAAATTTCCAGAGGCAGTCCCACATAGAGTATGCTACAGTAATCCATCCGGGATGTGTAATGGTGGCCAGACCAAACCTTACCAGAAATGCAGATTTAAGGCCCCAAGGTGTTTGCCATTTATTCTTAGACTGTTTGGGAGAAATCTGATGTAACACAGCATTTATTTTATTAAATGCAAAGCAAAAGCAAAGTGTTTGGCTTATATACCACCCCATTGTGCTTAAAGCACTCTCCAGCAATTTACAATTTATTTATGCAGGCTACACATTGCCCCCCCCCCCCGGTGAGCTGGGTACTCATTTTACCAACCTCAGAAGGATGAGTCACCCATGAGCCAGCTACCTGGGATTGAACCCCAGATTGTGAGCACAATTACAGTTGCAGTACAGCAGTTTAACCACTGTGTCACAAGTTTTTTTCTGTAATAATCTGTTAAGTGGCAGATATTATAAATCATTACTTCTGGCCAGTATGATTTGCGCTGGAGTGTGACTACGTTACATCTCTGGAAAAAACAGATATACTTCACTGGGTTCCCTGTTTATTTTTAACATAGCATTCCATCTTTTGCTGTGTCTTTAAGCTTCTGCTTCAAATGCCAATGGTAGTCCTCAGATATCAGTGTTCCCAAGAACAAAAGTCTGACTATCTCTGCATGGGAACTCCCATGCTTTTATGATGCTTTTATGTTTACTCTAGCCTTTATTTAAATAGCTTGTTTTATCATTAAACTACACTGCTGATATTCCAATCTTCAGATATTTCCTTAAAAATAGCATCATTGAGTATCACAGTGATCTCTCTTTATGAAGATGCAGTTCCTAGCTATAGAACTGATTGTACAGAAAATATCGCCCCAGTAATCACTAGGGTTAGAAAAGTGTGTGAAGTGGAACAGCAGCTTGTTTCCCACAGTATTTACCAGATATTGGTACTTATTATTTATTTATTTATTTATTTATTGGATTTTTATACTGCCCATCTGGCAGCAAGGTCACTCTGGCCAGATTACTTCCAGGTAATCCAAAAGTAACTCATCACGGCAGTGGCTTTCTCCTGATCATCTGACAATTTTTGGCACATTGTGTTTGAACCTGCAAGTTCCATAGAATCATAAGTAATAATATTAATTCATTGATTTTTCTTCCATGACTATGTCTAGTTCCTCTTTAAAGCCAACCTAGCCCGCGGGCTTCACCACATCGTATCAATCTGAATTCCATATGGTGTGTTTGAAGAAGGCTGTGGTATTATTGTAGGTAGTACTTCTATCCCACCTTGCATCCTTTTGGGGAGAAAGGCAGGAAATAAATATTTTAAGTAATGAATAAATAAACAATCTCTTTAAAAGTACAAATGGGAGATCGGAGCATTAAAATGTTCCTCCATGCATTATTGTGCCAGTGTCTAGGGAAGGAAAGAGGCTGAAGACTGTGTATCAGATTCTCTGCCTATGAGCACTGTGCATTTGGGCAGTGTATAGAAGAGGGGGCAATGTCTGCTTATAAAGTACAGGTTTGGATTCCGAAAGCTATGTTTAAAGCCCAGTATTTCCAGAAAGGCCGGGGATAGTGACTGTCTGAGAACCTAAAGGGATGCTTCCAGTGTTGCTATTGAACTGGAAGTGCTTTCTGGTGAACCAGAAATGCATTCTGGTGAACCAGAAGCGACTTCCAGATCACTGGAAAGTACTTCTGAGGCCTCCAGCAGGTCCCAGAAGCCCGTCGGAGGCCTGTTCGGGGCAGCGCCAGGCCTCAGGTAAGTGTAGGAGGCCCCATATAGGCCCCCAGGCCCCTCCCGACCCAGCATCTGCATATTGCAAATTTTCATTTATTGCATGTCGGGTCAGGTCCCCAACCCACATGATAAGCGAGGGGTTACTGTATTGTGTTTGCCATTTGGGCAGTACTTTATGTCTTTGCTACCCAGTCCTTTTTAGCAGAGGGAGTTCATGATGCTACCATTTACTTGTAACAATTATTTAACAAATATTTATGACAAAAGCATACCTTTTTCTTTCTCATATGTTTTAGTGACAGTCACTCACATTTGAGACATAATGTACTGTCAGTAGTTTAAATGAGTTTCATTTTGATACTGGTGCTTAAGCTTGAGGAATAATGTTATATGTTGCTATTCAGTGTAAATGCAAACTTAAAATGTCACCACCAGAGAGTCATTTCAGAAATTACTAGGGGCTTTCTGGGATGATCAAAGAATTGTATACCTTCTCTACAAATAAAGGCGTTAGGTAACTTTTCCTTTAGAAAGGTGGCACAATAGGGGTTTATAAATGTGCGCATGGTCTCAATAGAATGCATAAGAAATCGTTTCTTACCTTTCATAATACAGTACAGCTACTTTTGGTAACCCAATTAAATTGGTTGCTGGCAGAATCACACAGCTTGTAATTAACCTGATTGCTGTTGTAAAGGACTGTCCCACAGCTTGTAGTTTTAACTGGGGTTAGACATATTCATGGACAGTAGATATGTATTGTAACAACTCAGTACCTACGTGGAACTGCATTATTGGATCTTGAGGGCTAATAAATAGTATTAAGACTAATACCATTGTAATCTTAACCTGTTTTTGTAAGCACCTCACTTCCAAAAAATACAAAAGTGAACCTATTCTTGAAAACTTGAATTTTTGCTGTTTTTTTCATCTGTGCTGCTATTTTGTGGGGGGGGGGACTTGTTTTTATTCAATATTGCCTTTAATATATTTTAAGAGTATATTTTTAAAAGCTAAAAACAGGATATTTCAGAAGGTGGAAAAAATGAACCAATGACTGCATTAGACTTTGAATTGAACCTCAAATACCCTGTTTTAAAAATTTAAAATTATTTTATTACGATAAAAAAGCAAAATAACATACACAAAACAAAACAGTGATCATAACAAACTCCATGCTAAAAATGTTACAATATTGATCTTCCAATTTCTCTCCAGACATTGTTGAATCGTATCTTTATTAAACAAATATGTTATCCCACTATTTTGTTTTTAAAAGGCTTAATACATTTTCTTAGTCTTAATTAACGCCTTAGCATGCTTACGACAAGGTTTAAGGCTCCAGCTGTGTGTGTGCTGTGTGATAGCAATAGTTATTGCTGAAACCAGCATTTTCATACCATTGTTAATGTCATCATCAGAGTATGTTTAAGATGACAAAGTAAATATATTTCTTCATTAGAAAAGTTGTTGGAAAAATAACACTTTTCAATGATTAAGTGGTGGCCTATAGTTTATATACTTCTCTCTTCTGAAAAGGTTATTTAGATGGCAATTTTACATACTGTTATATCTTAGGAAGACCATGTAACTTGTTCTGCTTGCCGAAATTATTTGAGACCATGGAGACATTTTTTGAATTCAAGTCACCTTTTCAGTGTGATGTGTAAATATAGCTTAATAAGCAATAGATATGACACACACTGTACGTAAATAACAGTGTCTCAGCATTGATTTTAATAGCTATGTAAAAATTTAATTGCCTGTTGGAGTAAAAGGCTTAGTGTGATTCAAGATTTAGAAGAGAGAGCTTTTGTTTTTGTTCTTCGGATGGCCCAAAATGGAAGCTTCATTTTACATCCCACTCAGAAGGCCTATGAGTAATTTAAATACATTTTAAATGCACGTGCTACAGAAAGAGTATAAATAGTAAGCACTTTTCAATGATGTTAATACCTGAAGTTTATCTTTTAGTCATCTGGCTTATTTGATTCTTCCAATGTCTACTATGTTTGGATACCCCACACCATATAGCAAATTAACTGTTTAATAGATTCCACATGTGGAGCAGCAGAAGGGCTCAAATTGGTGTTTGCCAAAATTTGCTGTATTTATATAAAAAACCTCTGGTAAGGTGGATTTTATCATGGTTTCAATTTCCCTGTTAGAGTAAGCACATATTGTTGTCCTGGTAGTTGTTTGATGGGTCCATATTAATTTACTAGCTTGCAATCTGTGAGAAAAGCAAGATCAAAAAATTTTAAAGGCTTTGCCATGTTTCCATTTGCCTCAAGTACAGAATGGAATCACTATTTCCTGTCTTATAAGAAAGAAGTATTAAAGCAGCAGTAGGCAACAGCAGCGGCAGGCTGTTAAGTGTGGAAGAGAGCAGGCATAACAACAGCTTCATGAGCCGTATGAACATAGCATTATTCTTCCCAGTTTTGCTACAGTGAGGCAGCCTTCTTAGCTGTTTTTTTTTCCTGATGAAGTCAAGTGCCTTTAGCTTTCCTCATATTGACAAGCGGCTTATTCCGCAAAGTATTGTTATAAGCGATAGTGGTGGTTAAGGAAGTGCTTGAGTACCTTTTATAACACAGAAGATATATAGAAGAGAAGATGCTAGGGATGTGCATGGTGGAACTGGGAATGTTTAGCCTCTCTAAAAAAAGGGCTGAGGGGGGGATATGATAGCTATGTTTAAATATTTGAAAGGATGTCATATTGAAGAGGGAACAGGTTTGTTTTCCATGGCTTCAGAGACTAGGGCTAGGGGCAATGGTTTCAAACTACAGGAAAAGAGATTCTATTTGAACATTAAGAAGAACTTCATGACAGTTAGAGCTGTTCGGCAGTGGAATATGCTGCCACGGAGGGTGGTGGAGTCTCCTTCCTTGGAGGTTTTTAAGCAGAGGCTGGATGGCCATCTGTCGGAAATATTGTGATGGGGTTCCTGCATGGCAGGGGGTTGGACTGGATGGCCCTTGAGGTCTCTTCCAACTCTATGATTATGGTTCTGATTTTTCGGGAGACTGCCATTTTTCTTTTTAGGTTGTTTGTTTTTTTGGTGCACCTGTATTCAGAGGATAAAAGGGTTGCCTTTTTCAGATAATTTTCTTCCATATTTACAAATTTGTTTACAGCAAGGCGAAAGGAAGGAGATGTCAGAGCAAAGGAGAAACATGGCAGCGGGGTGGCCAAAGGAGGGGTGGGGCTGGCAAGGGCCAGGAAGTGGATGGTGGTGGCGGCTAGGCAAGGAGAAGGATGAGAAAGAACAGGACTAGGAAGTATGTGAAGATAAGCTAAGGGGACAAAGGAGAAAGACTAGGACAGATATAGCAGCTATGGCAAGTCAAGGAAAACTTCCCAAGGAAGTTGGATGAAGAAGGGGTTTGATGAAAGAGGAGAGCACAACATGTTCATATTTGCTTTTCTTAAAAGAGTCTTTTGTGTTTAAGACATTCCTTTTCAGGCATCCAATGAAGAACTCAAAAATGAAAGTAAGACCTTCATTTCATGTTTCCCCCCTTTCATTTATACATGAAATCCCACTGATTTCATAGATACTTAGAGTAGTGGAAGACATGACATACATAAAAACATTTTAACCTAGAATCAGAGTCTGGCTGCCACTGAAAAAGCAAGTGCATTAAACAGTTTGGAAAACATTTGCTAAATGTAAATTTACTTAACTGTATTAAAACAAGCAGAGAGGTAGTATCTAATGTGCTGGGGAATATTGACATGCTACATAATATTAACTGTGTAGGTGGTGTCTCTTTTGTGGAAACGGCAGAAATGTGTTTTGGCATTTATAATGCCAGTGTCATGTGAGTAAATAGAAAACATATATAGTCTGCTTTTCAACAACTAAAATTGCATAAATTAACTCTTTATTTTATTCAGATTTCTGTTCAGTCTCAGAAGGAAAAAAAACATTGTTCCCTCTCCCAGTTCCACCATTTTACGCCTCTTTAGGGGTTGAGGGAAGCTCCCTCATTTGCTCTTCACTGGTATAAGTTATCAAAAGTTGCTGTTGATGACTTAGTATGTCATTGTGCAAATGAAACATCATCATTTATCATTTTGAGCACTATAGTCAACCTCCCCTTTAGCATTTCTGGGAATTTGCAAACCTGACTCAACTTTAAGGGTTTAATTGGTGAAAACCAGCATTTGTAGTTTCATTCATGTGGAGGAGAGAGCAGATCGCTAGTACAGCACAGATGAAGTGTAGGTCACAGACAGTACAGAATATTCCTGGTTAACTTCCCAGCATTTCCAGCTGTAGCCTTCCATATCTTGTTGGATTGTAAATCCAATCAGCCCATGTTGTTAGCTGGAAGCATATGAGATAAAAGACAGTAGAGGCCTGCAGTCATGTGACTTGGTGCATAATGATAAATAAGCACATCAATTCCTTAACTAGTGGGAATTTACTGCTGCAGTTTCAACTGTTGAATTTATACCAGCCTATGCAAGTAGTAGGAATCTGGCCATAGTGTAAAAAGCAATTTAAAAATGCATAGTGCCACATGTGCCTATGCATTTCTTTCTTTTCTAAACAATTGTTTGCCTAGTTTTAAAAATCTCATACTATGAGATTATTATTAGTATTGATGAATTGAAAGCTGAACACTGATATTGTGATGCATAGCTGTTATATTCAGATCAGAATTGTTGGCTTTGGGCTGCCTTTTAAATGGGAACAACAGACAAGTAGTCAGTGATGTGGAAAGTAAATATCTTCAAGATACAGTACAAGTATGCAGAAAGATTAGTATCTGAAGAAATAATTCAGAATGTTTTATAAGTCTTTGAAATCCTTTTGTACTGAATTGTTTCAAGTAGAGTAGAAGCATTGGTGGACCAAAACAACAAACCTTTGTTTGTATAGATCTGCATAATTAAGCACTAACTATATGATAAATCAGTCCTTGGTTTAACATTAATTTCAAATGAGTGTTTCTCTTTCTGTTTCAGCTTTACTTCTAGAAGCCCAGTCCACGCCTTTTTGGATTAACCCTTCTACAATGGCAAACATTGTCAAAGGATTGTATATGCTTAGGCCAGGTAAATTACTCTTTTTAAATAGTTTGTATTGTACAGCTGGTCCTGTATAAGAGTTGGAATTGAGCAGCAGTTCTTAATCACAAAAAGAAAGAAAGAAAGGGGAAAAAGGAAAAGAAAAAAAAAAGAAAAAAGTGCATTTGTGATGTATAAGGAACTTCAATATGAAGCGAAATCATGCAATCATGTTCATTTCCCCTGATCTTAGGGAGGTGACCTGCATGAAAATTGTATGATACAGTACAGTGGTACCTTGACTTACGAATTTAATTCATTCTAAATGCATGCTCTTAAGTTGAACTACTCTTAAGTTGGGGTACCTATCTAAAAATTGAAAATATAAGTTAAAAATGAAAAAAAATATTTTTAAGTCAAGCAGACCATATCTAAAATTTGTAAGGAGGCAGTTAAAATGCCAACATTTTCCCACTCTTGTCGAATTGCTCTTAAGTCAAGCTGCTCTTAAGTTGGGGTGCCACTGTATATCCTTTCTTACGTAATGTGTCCAAGAGGTAGAGGCGCCCAGTACAACTAGTGTCCAGTTCTTCCTTAAAATTCCTTCCAGTTTCTTTCGCATAATTTTATTTTGCTTTGATGGAAGGATTAGATAGATATAATATATAACTTTATTGTCATTGTACAATGTACAACAAAATTAATTGCAAGTACAAATATAACTTTAAAAAAAAGAATTTAAACACACACACCCATCTACCACGACTCCCTTGGACTACACTCAAATTTTAGCAACATTCAAGGTGACTATAGCTCTTGGATAAAAACTATTTTAAATCTGTTTGTTCTTGTTTAAATTATCATTAAATAATGAATAATTATTAAATAATGAATAAATTAAGCTATTTATATATTCTGCTTGATGTTTGGTATCTTCCTATTGCTTGATGAAAGAGACATGGGGGGGGGAGGCTGTGTATCATGTAGTATCTTATCCTATATTAAAGTAGTTGTGATCATTTATATGGTTCCTTCCAGATGTTTTGGTTCTATAACTTCCATAACCAGTAACTATTGCCTGTGCTCATGGCAGCTGATTGGACTGTAGTCCAAGACATTTGGAGTGGATCAAGTGGCTGCTACTTGTTATAAGGATTTGTCCTTAAATCCAATGCTTCTTTCTCATTAATGTCTGCAAGTAAATATTTTCATGGATTCCCCGCCCCCCCCCCCAAAAAAAAGTATGGTGGGCGAAGCAGGGAGACATTGATCCTCACTCAGCCCTGCCGCTGCCACTTTCCTCACAAACAGCCTGGGTGATGGAGGCGAGCCGAGCCTCAGACGTGGCTGCCCAGGAAGCACACCTCTTGCCTGGGAGCCACTTCCAAGGTGAGCCTTGCCTCTATCACCTGGGCTGTTTGCAAGGGAAGCGGCAGCAGCAGGGCTGGGTGAGGATCACTGCTAAGCTACAGGGGGAAAGACACACTGAAGCTGCTTTGGAGTGCTCAGAGTGTCTTTTCCCCAGCAGCTTCTGCTCCCTTGTTCCCTCTTCCTTTCAGCTTTTGGGTGTCTAAAAAGGAGGAGGGGACAGGGAGATGCAGCCAGCAAAAGGGGGGAAGCTTTTCCCCTGTCCCAACCCGGCAAAGAAGGGGGAAAGCTTCCCCCCCTTGCTAGGTTGGGGGTAAACCCCCTCAATCTCTGGCAGCCAAATGCTGCTCAACACAGCCACAATAGACAGCTTTGAGCTGTCATAATCAGCTATCTGTTGGCTATGGGGGGAACAGCTTCGGCTGTCTTGTTGATTGAGGGGGTTTGGGACAGCCTTCCCATAGGAATTCACTGAAAATCTATTAATCTCTTCCCTCCAGAACAGATGGATTGCTTTTCAATGCATTCCCATGGGAAACAGCACTTCACAAGATTAGTTTTTCATAGAACAAATTCTCCTATAGAACAAATTAAATTTGTTTTACGAGGTACCACTGTATTAACACAGGCAAGAATTAAGTGCTAAGGCAGATAGAATGCATTTGTGGTAAATATTGTTACTCAAATATTGGGAACACAAATACAACTAGAGTGCCAGCATGCTGCCGTTTTGCTGCTTGTATACATTGTTTGTGTGTCCAAATCCCCTTCTATAGTCCTTTACAAAATTAAGCAAGGCCATATACTCTATAGCATTCTCATTAACTCCGTACCAAGATTAAATTTGTCTCATATTTAGGATTTGTTCTGTCAGAACATATGGCTTCCAGACACATGTCCTACATTGAAATGGACCTAAGTGTTGTGTACATTTGTAAGAGAGAAAGGAAGAGAGAGAAACTTTGACACCTCTTGGTTGACCTAAATTGGCTGTTGCTTTCTATTTGCACACAGAATGGGTTCATATGGCACCAGCTTTATTTTCAAAATTTATTCCAAACATTCTCCCTCCTGCGGTGGAGTCTGAACTTGAGGAGTATGCTGCTCAAGACCAGAAACTTCAACAAGAGCTTATTCAGGAAGGTTTCTCCAGGTAATTTTAAAATTTGAAACCACACTGTGCAGTGCTTGTCTGCGTAGGAAGTCACCTTTTGAATGCATCAGGGCATACATTGGAATAATAGCCACTCTGCGGGGAATGGCTTTCAGTTCTTAAGTGTCCTTTGGAAATACGAAGAGTCTACACTGGCTCTGAACAAACGGCTTACATGTAACTCTTTTCTACAACCCCACCTTTTCCCTTATAGCTTGATTTTGGCCCTTAGAGTTATCCAGTGAGGCTCCTATGAGGCATGACATACTCTTGAGTTGTTCAGACCAGGGCACTTAGCATCATGGCACTCTGTGATTTACTAGCTAATTTCCAAGGTTTTATACTATTGCCTCTTCATATAAGTAAAGAAAATTGGTCAGAGATTCAAATATGACCAATAATTGTTGGGTTGTGTTTTTTTACTGACTCGACAAGGAGATAAATGTTCTTATTTTTGCTGGTATGTTGATTTTGAATGTTGTGTTAGAACAGGTAGGAGTCAGGATTCTTTGTTGTGGCCTCTGTGAACATGCATACAGGTTTTGCACCTGTGCAGGACCCAGTCTTGGAACCTTTCAGAGCTTAAGGAGAAATGTTCCCCTTCCCCACTCCTACTGCACTTGATCAGAACCACCCTAAGAGTCCTTCGTCAGTTCTCTTTCGTTCACCATACAAGCAACTTTTCAAGAAATGTTCTCTTACCTTTTGTCAGTTTTCTAACTCTAGGTTTTTTTTTGCTGTTTTCATTCTTCTTCCCCTCTCTGCTATTTTTTTAAAAGCATACAAAAAGAAAAAAATATTTTGGTTTTACTTTTTTCTGTTCTTTTTTCTGTTCTTCGTTCTAACTGCTTTGTTGTGTATTGCCTCTGGCTATCCCTTGCTGCCATGAATCTTGCTGCCGTTAATAAAATTGAAATTAATTATCACCTTGGCCACGTCCATTGCAACTTGTCAAATGTTGATACAAGATCTGTTTTAGGGTATACCTTTGTTTTTAATTGAATTATTTCATTCATTTCCTTGCAAACATTGATAGTCTCATATTCCTACCTTTTGTTTGTTTGGTTGTTTTGTATGATTTATATCCCATGCCATCTAGCTGGTGGGGATGTGTGGCAGGCTGAGTCAGTAGGGATAAGAGGTTGTGGGCCACTTGAAATTTGAAAACAGGCCGCATTTGGTCCCCGGGGCTGACTTTGGACATGCCTGTTTTAGATCATATAATATTCTACACCTTGGTACCTGTTCCCTCTGCCAAATAATGTTCCCATGATGTTTTAAGAAAATCTTGTTGGTCCTCTTCTTCTATTATAATACTGTAAATTTTAATTATTTTCCCTTTCATTGTTTTATTTTTATCTACCTTTTTTCTTCTTTGATACCATTTCTTCAAATCTCGTAAGATCCTTACATTTGCCATTACCTTTGGCCCAATCTTTAGTCCATTGCTCTAAATGAATAAGATTAAATGAAGATTTTTTTTCTATTCCTAATAGTTCTTTTATTCGTCCTTTATTCCCTATATTTTCCAACCAATCCCCCTGCCCCATAACTGCTTTCTTTCTTAATATCTGAAAGTTGAGTCATGGTAACTGGACTTCTTTTCTTTTCTTTTCTTTCTTTTTTTTTTTGAATTTTTATTAATACTGGTATCTCACAAAATAAACAAACAATTATACACTTCTTTTCTTGAGAGATTGAAACATTTTGCTGCTTATCCAAACAGCTTAGTCAGTCGAATGAGCAGTCGGATGATCAACGAATCCTTTCAGTCTCTCAAGAAAAGAAGTTCAGTTGCCATGACTCAACTTCCAGATAAACTCACCTGGATGACTGAGAATCTTCACAGACATATTCTTTCTTAATAGATTCTCCATATTGGACCTCAATAATAATCACATGTTTTGCTATTATGCATATTATACTAATTTCTAATACGTTTCTTAGGATGCCTTGAATTTTTTGCAGTCTTAGTGCCATACATAGATTATATTGCTTTAAAAGTATCTATATTGCTTTTAAAATCTAGAATACTCTGGGGCTTTATGTTAACTTTCTGTTATTTTTCTTCCCTTCTCACACCTTCTCACACCTTCCAGAGGTGATCAGTCACGTAAAAGACCTGGTGAAGAATTAACTTACAGTAAGTAGCTTAAGCTATCATGGCTTATATCGCTAACAGTAGCATTTTGTTCTACCGAATAAGGCATACAGTTTCTATTGCAAATAAAAGTTCTGGCTTGTTATGAATAGGTATTAGCAACCTGGAGCTTGAATACAAAATAGGCAGAAGAGGAGGGTAGACTAAAAAAGAATCTGAAATAAAACAAAACATTGTTTTTCTAACTCTCATTTCCTGATATTGTATGACTATCAATCTCAGTCTACAGCATGGTGGTTTAGGGCTATGTCTTCCCTTCATGGGGTTTGCAGACATGAACAAGACATTATCAGAGGAGCACTGAATGTGAACAAGTAGAATAATAATTATATACCATCAAGTCACTTCTAACATCACAACCCCTTATGAGGTTTTGTAAGTATCAAGTACTACGAAATGGTTTACCATTCCTTTCTTCTGGGATGCTCTGGGACTATGCCACTCATCTAAGTCCATACTGGCTGGTCTCACCACCACCACCACCGAAGAATGAACTGGGAATAAAAAAATTGACCACTAGTTCCATACCAGGCAAACAACTTACTCAAACATGAGTTGGCTGCAGTGATTTGTTTCACAGAGGCTAAGTTTTTATCTTTAGTTTACCAGTGAATGGATAGCACGAACTGGCATGATTAGATATGTCCAGCTGATCAAATTAGTTTCCAGATCTATTGAACAGAAGAGCTAGATTATACGTTATACGGTACAACCCCTACACCCGCTGATTCACCAGACACAGATTCGGTTATCTGCGGTTGGTGATCAGCAGGTGCAGAGGAGGTCCGAGCCCAGCACTTCGCACGGAGGGTGGGGTGGGGGGAATGAAAGAAAACTTACTAACACCAATGTTGACCGGCTGGCCTGCAGCAGCGTTAGTAAGTTTTCTTTCTTTCTTTCTCTCTCTCCTTGCTGCTGCTGCTGCCCCTGAAGCCGGGCAGTGAAGAGCGTGGCTGGGCGGCGGCAAGGAGAAAGAAAAAAGAAAAACGTAATTCCCTCCTTGCCAACGCCGATGAACTACCCAGTGTATGGGGGGGTGTCAGGGGTGAAAGCTTCTGCCCTTGCACCCCACCATCCCTGTAGCCAACCCGAATAAGAGTGTTTGCTCTTTTCTGCAGATTTCATTATCTGTAGGGGGTCCCGGAATTGGTCTCCCGCAGATATGGTGGTCCTACTGTACAGAAATGGTGGGCCATCTTCATTGCCTCTGTCCTGTGAATCTATCTCAGAATGTTTTGCAACATGGCTTTAGTGGGATATTTATGATGCTGCTGAAATTTTTCTATTATTCCTGGGTGAAGGAAGGAACTATACATAGAGGAAGCAAACTGTTTATTTGACTTCTTAGGACATATAAATAGACAGATAGACAGATAGATCTACTATAACGCTGCACTTTTAAGAAATTGTGATCAGGGTGGCACAGCCCCAAAGGAAGAGATTATTTCTAATCATTTGATTTTGACCTTTCCAGATGGTTCAGCATCATGTGCAAGCTCAAGAGGATGCAGATAGTGACTGTGGTAGAAGTATATTATATTCCCATAGGAATGGATGCTGGACAATGATTGGAGAAGGGTGTATTCTGAGGCTGAATTGGGCCCTCCTGATACTCAGGTTCTTAGAAGAAGAGGAGTTTGGACTTAGTTCTTGCCATGTAATAAAATCCCTGTTTGCTGCTATTGTGGAGCTAATTTGGAATGATGTAACTGGTCTTAGAAAGTTCATCTTTGGCAACCCTGGGAGGAATATACTTTTCTTTAAGGGGGTAGTGGTTATTTCCCAAATCATTGCTTGATTAAAACTGTGTAGCCAAAAGCATCTTTTTCTGAATTTTTTTGCACTTTTTCTTTTTTTAAAGAAATGTATGGACATTGTTGGATTAAAAGCCTGTGACCATTTGGAATTGTCCAGACGTTTTGCTCAGCAGACATTGACCACTGAGGGTATTTATTTCCACAAAACATTTGCTTCTTAGTCTCATGCAACTGCACTTTGTGTCCCATAAATAAAATTGGTTTCACCAATTCAACCCTGTCCCCTTTTCAGGTTGCAAAACTGTATTGACAGGTTTGACAAAATTGTGATTTCCTCGCAACCCCTTCCATGATGCAAATAATAACTCAAGTTCAAACGTTTATTATATGTTGTTGGCTTCAGTAATTATTGCAAATATTTAAAGATAATGGTATTCTAACGTGGAATTTCAGTTCAGATTTGGGATGTTCATATATATACATCAGTGGGAGAAACAGGTTCTGGGCCAAGCTGTCTGTTCCTACCTTCTGTGTTGTTCTATGGCAGTACTGGTTATGTCCATTAGGAATGGACTTTATTTGAGCAGCTAATTGAACACCTTGTTTCTAGGCTATTGTAAGTACAGATGGGTGACTGAAACTTTGCTTGCCCCTGTAGTTTATGTCAAGGCAGCAAAGTGCTTGGTCAATATTATTTCTGTGTTGCTTTTTACCATTTTGCAAGAATTGAAGGGAATTTGCCTGTTTGAGTCACATATAGTAGTATTTTTAGGAATCTCTGCTTTTTCTTTCTTTGTTAGAATGTGAACATAGGTTTCAAACGACCTGTAGCAGTTTGCACAACTGTACGGATATGAATTTAGCTGCAGCAGCATGTACCTCATAAAGAAAATCCTTTTCTTTCTACTCTTGGGTCATGGGCTGTCTCCTCACCCCACTTTGAAAAAAATGCAACACTTGAGAGGTACTTAAAGGAGACCTTGCTGGATTTTTGGAAACAAAATGCAGCATGATGTGAAAAGGATAGACTGTTCTCTCCCAACAAAAAAACAAGTTAGTTTTTGACTGAGCCAATTTGTGTGAAGCTGTCCAGGGAGGATCAGGGCACATTTATAATGCAGAGCTGTCCTCCTTGAGCACTTTGGTGCCTTCATTCTCCACCCCATTTTTTTTTCTCTGAAAGTCGTCTTGCAGTGTACAGTTTGGGACATTGGGGAGTATCCCAAGATCGTCACCTCCTTAAAAATGCAACAACAACAAGACAACAACAACAGAAGGAGAAAAGAAACATAAGTGCTCTTCTGAGTACCTCTGGTTTGTTATTCTTTAATTGCCATTGCCTTGGTTCCCTTTCCAAGGAGAAAGGCAGGGTAAAAATACTCAAAATAATAATAATTTAAAAAATAAAATTTCCAACCATTTCCAGGCTCTGTTTCACTGGTCTCCATTAAGCCTCCAAACACACCTCTGCATTATTTTATTTTATTTTATTTTGAATATTTTTACCACACCTTTCTCCTTGGAAAAGGACTCAAGGTGGCTTACAATAATGAGGGAATATAAGGAATGATGTGCCAGTTTCCCTAAGTTGAAAAGCTTATCTGATTTCCCCACTTTGGGGCACAAATTGCAAAAGATCTGTACAATTTGAAAATGTTGTTCAGTGAGTTTTGGGACGTAAAGCATTCAGGCAGAAGTGTTTAGCACATGGGCCTTAAGTACCTCCACACGAAATGTTATGGTCCTACCATGCCCTAGCTATTAGAATTGCTGCCAATTGTTTGGTGGTGCTACGAGGGAAAAGGGGGCATGTTTTCTGTTAAGGACAAAGTTCATTGTATGCGAGCCTTGTTTTCAAGTCATGCCCCCAAAAGCACTGTTCAGTTTTCAGACAAGGTATTCGTTACTGGTGTGCTTTATTGATAATGAGAAATGGTCATCTTGATGACGACAGTGATGGTGAGATGGCTCCCAGTACTGTGGAAGTTACTGTAGAATAATGTTGCCATATTATATTAGATAACAAGTTCAGAAGTGATTGCTTCCGTAGGGAGAAAGACAAAGGAAAATGCTTGTGATTTCAAAAATGAATGAAAGCTGAAGTCAGGTGCATGGACCAGTACAACCGAGTGCAACTTAACACTTGGGCATCACTAAAAGGAGGAAAGCTTTTGCTTTGCTGTCCCAGATTGATATAAGTTAAACACTTTCTACACAGCTTGTAAGTGTACTGTTAATCCTTTCTTTAGATGGTTAAAATGTTAGAGCCCCTCTCACTTCATAGGTTCTGTAACCTATCTGGGTGATTGCAGAGCAGGCTGATTATGACCCATGACAGATATCCCAGCGGTTTTTGTCTTGATTTAGAGAGGATTAGGGCAAGCAAATCTGATGTCTAGTCAGCGGAAGCATGTAAGAGAATTCTCTTGTGGCTGAAAATGTACAAATTTTGTGTGAGATTGTGCCTCGATGGTCCAAGAATTTTCTATCCAGTGACTGTCACCATTAACCCACCATTTTGTGCCATCTTGTGTCCTATCCCACAAAGTAGGACAAGGCAACGGGGGCATAGAGAAGTGTTCTTGGTGACTCTACCATTGAACTCACTCCCCTGGGCGCTTGGTTATAGCTTTGGAACCTGGCTGTCTTTGGAAAGAATTTCTGTCTGGATTGACTTCTGATAATGCCGCTGTAGAACCAAATTCCAATATATTGTTCTCATTGTAGCTGTCAGAGTGAAATCAATTGGATTGAATGGAAATTTAAAATAAAGTACAATGTTAATTTCTGGGTTTTAACTGCAGATTTTATTATATATCTGGGTGGAGAATGTGTGGCACCTAGATGCCATGGGGTTGCAACTCTTAGTATCTTAAACACATATAACAAATGGTGAAAATGATATGTATTGTGGCCCAGTCTCTGTTTCCAGGTATCGTTTTATTTGTGTCATTGAATATTGAGCCATAGGACACAACCTTTGAAATCTGTCCTCCTCTGAGGTTTTAGGACAAAGCATTCCTTTTATGTGGTCAAAGTTCTACTTTTTTTTTTAATGTTTTAGCCGTATGTAGCATCTGGCCTGAATAGGAAGCCTGAGAACTTTTTGTAAATAAAATAAATACAAATCCTGTATCATGTTGTAAATTAGGATGGAGAGTTCTGTATGTTTTGGCATCTGATGCTGAAATTGTTTGTTTTCCTATCTTCAAAGGGTTTTATCTTTGTGAGCTGAGCATGAAACAACAGCAAAATGTAAGAAACAATGGTTACTTTGTAAATGTTTTCCTTCAAAAGTTGGTGAATTTAGTGTATTAGGTCTTGAAAGCCATGACTTACCAAAGCAGCGTGGTCTTGGCTATGGTGCTTCTGTGAACCAGATAATTTGCCACGTGTGTATATGAATCCCCCCCCCCGCCACATGAGACCTAAACCGAAATTTTATGCTTTGGATGTCATCTTATGTATAAACTTTGTTTCCTGGGAGACTTGCTCTATTAAAAGTATTTTTGACAAAAGTTCTTGCATCTTAATTTGTCATGTTTAACTTGCATCTACTAAACACTTAGGACTAAACTGCTGAGAGGTCTCATTGTGGTGATGTTATTGGCATCTGGTCAGTTTGTAATGCTATTTAGCCTGCATGGACTTAACAGGTTTCAAAGGAAAGGATTGTCTACATTTTAAAGAGTGCTTTAGCAGTCCAGAAACATCCAGAAAAGAAGTGAGTGAGATATCCTGAGCAGACATGTAAAATTTCCAGAAATTTTGAAGTTTGGAAAAAAAACCTGTCCCCCCCCCAGAAAAAAATGGGAAAATGCTACATTAACACTCCCCCTCCTTTTTTTTTACAGCTTGAAAGTCATTCTGTTACTTTAAGAACATAAAGTATGACTATGGACTATTTGACTTGGCATAAAATTATCCCAACTAGCATATTAAAATACAGTATGGTGCAGGCATGTCCAAAGTCAGGCCCAGGGGCCAAATGTGGCCCGTTTTTAAATTTTGAGCAGCCCGCGACCTCTTCTCCCCACCAGCTCAACCTGTCACACAACTCCACCAGCTGGCCCCTCCCAATACTGGATAGAGATGTCAGCTTGCAGTTTTACAGTTTATCTGCCCTCCTTGCCTCTGTCCATCCCCCCGGTCACCTGCCCAGCATACCCGTCCCCGGCTCTGTTACTGCAGCGTCCTCCCTGCTTCCTTGCATGTCCTAGGGGCTTGTGCGAAGTCCAGCCCCGGGGGTCAAATGCCGCTGAATGGTCGTCCCACACACATTTTCACCTCACCAAGTCTGGCCCTCCTTGCAAAAAGTTTGGACAGCCCTGGTATACTGTATCCAAACGATTATTACAAAGAAAATTTACTTTTTAAAAAATATTTATTTGTAATTGTAAGTAACAGATGGAGTAACAATCTTCTGAAATGTTTACTAGTTTATGTGGAACAAGAAAACCCTCTGCAAACCAAAATTACCAGTGATCATATTCATCTCTCCACAGTATTAAATAAAAATAAAATAAAAACCTCGTTCTCATAAAATGAATAAAAGAGGGGTGGGACTGAGTTTTAATTATAATGTTTAGAAATGAATTGGAAAGTATTTGAATACTGTTTTAAAATATTTTATTCATTATGTTAAATTAAAACATTCCACAATCATTTTTCCCTGTTTCTTTTTTCAATTTTCAAAAAAAAAAAAAAAAAAACACCAAAAGGCTTCAGGAAAAAACACCCCCCCCCCTGATTTTTTCCAGGTTATTTCCACGCCTTCCCATCTCTATTCCTGAACCTGCGATTTAGGACCTGCTTTCATCTTAGAAAGGAGCACACACTGTGTACAATGTACTAGCATGTTGTGTTTCTCAGCAGGGTTTTCCTTACAGTGTAATCCAGTGTGGTTCACCATTTCCTGGGTTGGTGCAGCTTGCCCAATATGGTACACAGACTGGCCTAACTCACTGAGTTTGAGCCCTGTGCTGATGGTCTAACCCACTCTTACACAGCATGCAATGGC